>JAQNCB010000007.1:1931113-1942600 GCA_030068295.1 Euristhmus nudiceps | reverse complement strand
GGAGCGGTGCCTACGTCATGTTCTCGTGAATGCCGCCAGATTTTAAACGCTGATGGCGGCGCCCTCTACTGAAAAAAGTGAAATAAAAGGATTTTATTTCTACACAGAACATTCATACTCCTAAAGTACATGCATGATAAGACTTTATTATTTCTTTAAATTGGGAAAGTTTGAAAATAGGGTTATGTTTGGCTTTAAGTCGCAGGTCTCCGACTTGTCGCTTTTCCTTGCATACAAAAAATAAACAGTTTGTGAGTAAAATCAACTTTGAGACTTGCTCACGACATGTGTTGTCTGTCTAAGAGTTTGCGACTACTCCACATCAGAGCTGTGATTTGTGACATTTGCATAAATTTCATACGTTTGAAGTTTTTGCGATGAATTCACAAACCAGGTGACCAAAATGTAATACCGCAAATGACACATTTGAAAATGACAAGCGACAGCTGCTAATTGCCATTCACATCACTCACTTTTCTGTTGCACCTTCAGTGTGCACCCCCAACACAGACAACCTGCAGTTATGCCACGGTCATCAACAAGAGGTCTGATTGTCCAGATGTTGAGAAACACTGCTGTAGAGCCGGTTAATTCACATCACCGCTCTTATCTTGGTCGGAGAGAAAAAAAAAAAATGATAACCAGGAATTCTAGCAATTCAAAACTCTGCTGCAGACTTCAGAGCTTCACATTCTTATCCCCACAGCCCCTTCAAATTAAGTGCACACACACTTTAGCAAAAAAAAAAACAATCCAAAAAAATGTAAAAAACAAAAAAAAACAAAAAAAAAAAAAAAACCCACATTAACTCACTCTCTGACACACACACCACAAAACCATAATAAAAGTGTGCACAATACCTGACAAAACATTTGCTAAGTAAGCACACTAATTAACATCCCACAAAAACACACAGAACTTCTGAACATTGTAGAAATTAGAATAATAAGCTGGGCCTGGAGTGGCAGGCATTGTCAATAAGTATGTGCCAAAAGGAAGTACGTGTATAAGTGAATGCTGCATAATACCAAGCACATTATATTTAAATACTGCTTCTATAGGTAACAGGTATTATTTACATTGATTGCACATAAATCCAAAAAAGGTACAAAAATGATCTACCTTAGAAAAAGGTATGCCATTCCTACCCATTCCTCTCTGGCCTGATCTACACCCGATTCACTGTCTGGGTGTGGATAAATAAAACTGATCAGAGTGCAGACCAGCCTGTAACCACAGTGCACATTCACCGAACCACTCTTCCCCCGACTGCGTCCTTCGGTCCGAGGCCCCGGCTGATTTAATCCGTGTTTGCATAAGGACACTTTTAGGAAGATAGAACTTTTCTGATTTCTTCCGATGCATGAAACCTTGAATTCAAATTCTTTAAAAAATACCCTTTCTTATCCCTTGGTAAAATTCTGGTGTTAGAAAAATATCGCACTCCATCTGCTTTGGAATCATTTGCATTGACTGCCTCGCAACAGAGATTGTGATACAGATATAAAGTTCATCTTCAATTTAAACAGTTTCTAGCTCCATCTTATCTAGACTTGTATAAGAGTGAGAGATGACACTGTCAAAGAGAAAAACATGAAAGAAGTAAGAATTGAGCTGAAGGAGTATGAGAATGACTGGCAGAAATAATCAAGCCCTTAGTGCCCGGTCAGGCCTCTTAGCTGTGATTCATTGAACTCCTTATGTTTTTATACACAGCTTTAAAAACCTAGAAATGTCCATCTTAGCCTCTGCCAACATCGCTACGTCCAACACCTACATAGCACTATGAAATCTTTCAGACCCTCGGAGAAACCTTGAAATCTATAAAAGCTAGGATTGTTCCAAGTCAAAGCGCAGGAGACGAGCTGCTGCTGTAAGATCAGTGCTCTCGCAAACAGTGGAAGCATTTTATCATGAAGGCCAAACTGTGACTGTGTCACTCTTCAAACAATATCACATTGATTCATTAAAAAAAAAAAAAAAAAAAAAAAAGCAAAAAAATAAAAAGCACTCATTGCTTTCCTAGCGTCATAGCGTGGCTGGTTAAAAAAAAAAAAAAGTCTCTCAAAAGCAAATACACTCTCTTCACAAATCAAGATTTAAGCAACACAGACACAAACTAATATGCACAAACATGTCTTGCACATTCTTCAAATTAAAAATAATGAAACCAAGGAACAAAAAGCATACAGCACAAATGCGCACATGTCAGCAGACTCCAGCAGGCACTTGGCCTGAGACATGAAATCTGTCTCGAGTTCCAGACACATTAAGAACCAAGCATCCGGATTTAGAGCTGCTGTAAAACACGTATGACCCTATCAATGGAGTCTGTGGAGGCAAAGGCCAGGTACTTGCAGCAGAGCCAGTCCTCCAGGCTGACGCCACCGCCGCTGAGACCGGCATCCAGCGACCGTTCGGCAAACTTGATCATCATAAGTGTACGCTTCAAGTCCAGCCAGTTTTGCAGCACTGTGTGGCGCTGAACAGGAAGGGGTGCAGTACGCAGGAGGTCATCACGTGGCCCCCAGAGCAGACACTGCAAGCAAGCGCGAGCCTCGCCCACGCCAATGCGCTCTGATTCGTCAGTGTGGAGCAGCAGACCAGCCAGCCTCTGCAGGCCCTGAGAGTACAGGGAACGCATTGGAATTGGTGGCGGTTGCTCCCTCTCCTTCAGTTCAGATGCGTCCACCAAAGGATTGGGTCGGTGAAGCATCTCGTAGATTAGTAGGCCTAGCTGAAACTCGTTGCACTCTGTATACCGTACAGTGGTCTGCTGCTTGGCCTGAGAGAAGTTGCTGATGATGAGGCGAGCCGGACATGCAGAGATTGCAGATGTGGTGTTGTTGTTGGGCTCTGGAAGCTCCAGGTTCCAGGGATCTCCGGGCTGACAGTGCACGAGCAGCAGGTTCTTTAGGTGCAGGTCACAGTGCGACACATGGTAGGGATTCATGTGCTCCAAGCCAGTACAAAGTTGAAGCAGCAGCAGGCACACCTGGCGCTCATACAGCTCCGGGTTACGGGAATGCCTTCCTGCACCCTCTTTCACAAAATCGGCCACAGTTTGGAACGGGACCTCACGTGTGATCACCACCACTCGGCTGCGCAACTTACCACCTTGGCACGCCATGTCAGCCGGTATTGCTATGTTGCCATGCCCTTTCTCAGCCTGTCTCCTCACTTCAGAGAGCAACTCTTTGCCCCCTCTACTTTTCATCTCCTCTTCTCTCTTTTCCTCCGTCTCATCATCGTTGTGCTCCTCATCCTCCCAGGGTAGAAGGCGGGAAGGCACATCTGCAAAGAAATGGCCACAGTCCTGCTGGATGTTGAAGTGCACGGGAAGGCTTTGTCGGACTGTCAGACTGTGGAAGAACTGCTGCTGGCTCTCCTTCACCTTGTATCTGCAGATCTAGGAAAGATGGAAATAAAGGGATTTACTTTAACACATTGGCAGTTTTAGGTACTGTCATGCATTAGTGTTGAGGGATACACATGAAGCATTGCTTGGTTTGAATACATAAATACAAAGTTTAATTACACTGTGTAATACCTCTCTGTGAGGAGCAAATTATACTGGAACAGCAAGTGAGAATTCCAACGGAAGTCCAGACATCACGCTGTCAACATCAGGACTCGAGTTGCATACGTTTTATGCTGTGCACGCTTTTGTGATTCGTTCGATTCGTAAGCATTTGAGATTGACAACAAAGATGCTCTAGCACGCCTAAGGCGATAAAGCAATGAGCTGGGCGAGGTTTTATGAATGTTATTCATGATTCAAGGGGGCAGGCCATCAGTGGGAGATAACATTCTGCCCCTATTGGTGCATAAATGCCACTCACAACACCTTGCCTGGCTTATTGCTTCATTCCCCGTAGGTGTGTTGAAGTACTTCAGGGGTGAAGTGCACTGCGGTTTGCCCCGGGTTTAACAACAAAAATAAGAAAAGTCATGTTTGCTTTCTGCCATTTCCATAGTAAAATAGCAAATGCACATGTACCAAGGTCACAAAAATGCATGCAACTCCGGTCCCGATGTTGCCAGAATGATGCTGCGCAGTATAGTGACTCAACAAGAGTTATTGCTTACTCCAGCTGTACGTACATGATAGGACCGCGCTCTGTTTGTTCCCTACCATAACAGTCTACAAACTTTTTGATCACACGTTGTACTCTATGAATAATCTATGCCTGCACAAATAGAATGCAAGTTTTATTATCTCCACCAAGTGAATTGGGTGGTTGTGTGTGTGTCTGCGACCACAATAACTCAAAAAATAATGGGGGATCTGCACAAAATTTTTAACAAACAAGGGTGTTCAGCCAACGAAAAATTATGATTAGATTTTGGGCGTGATCCGGATTTTTTTGAAGGAGTAAAACATTGCGTGATAGGGCAAGGAGGAAATCACCAAGAATTTGCCGCAAGAAAAAAATTGCTGCAAAGGTTTTTTTTTGTATGTACAGTATGTTGCTTTTTTTAGTCTAATGAACCATCAACCATTGTGTTTTTGTGTTGATCAATGAATATGTGAGAAAATTTTGACACAGAATTTTAATTGGGACTTGAAAAGTGATTCAATGTAAATGATGTGTTTATCTTCAAGTGAAACCCATAAACAGTCTTTGATGCCTTTCACCACTGAAGGCTCATGCAAGGAACACAGCTCTCACTCTCATCAAAAGCCTGCTCGCCTCACCCACCCACAGGAACACTAATTGACTGTCAGTCTACAAATGACATATTAAAAATCCTTTCAGCTGGATCTCTCCAGGACTTCGAACTCAAAGATGAAAAATGAGACCTACCTTAACAGCGTAGTTAATGAGCGGGTCCTTCGCGTACGAGGCAGTGAAGTACACAGCGTCTTCCGCCTGGCAGCATGGTTTGCCTGTGGTCAGCCTGAAGTGGGACCAGCTGTCTGTACCAAAGCGCAAATGGTCTTTCTGACCAGCCATGAAGCGATCCTCACAGCGGGCAGCCAGTTTGCGCAACGTGTCAGCGTGAAGATTTCGGATACGACCTGCCACCTCTTCCCAGCTCTCTAGACCTCTGTAAAGAGCAAGTCTGTGGCTCTTACTGGCTTTGAGGCTCTCTGTACTGTGGCAGCCCCGCCTCTCCCGATCTGGGCCTGTGCCGCTGGTTGCTGAGCGGGACAGGCTCCGTCCACCTGCCGCTGGTCTCTCCAGTGAGTCCCCTGACTCGTCTAGCTGGCGGGCATCAGAGCTGAGTGAGGAGCTCTGACTGGCCGACTCCCAGGTAGAATCCAGGTCATAGAGAGGATTTGCCAAGCTCAAGCTGGCACCACCTGGCTTGGCTTCACCCCGAGGCCGGCGGGCCACTGACTCTTTGCTCAGTGACGACTCTGTGTTGGCCCGTGGCACAGATTTTTTTGGCAGTGGTGGAGGGGTGGCTTTGGCGCTTGGAATGAAACCTTCAGATTCAGAAAGGAGATTGTCATCAGAGGTCTTGAGGTGTCTGGGGTGCTTTGCAGGAATCAAACTGGCTCTTGACTGACCTGCAAAGAGAGACCTGGTCACAATTTCGGAATCTGAAACTACCACTGGTCCTCCACAACCATCTATGAATCAACCCTGTACCATTAGACAGCAATCCATAGCTACTCACTCATTTCCCCTGAACTAAATTGAATCTGACCAATTCTAATCTGCTGTGCCAAGACATTTTTCCATTAAAAAAATGTAATTATTTAATTTACCATCCTGTTAAAAGCAATTTAAGTTCCAAAACAAATTTTAGTATATTTTCCTCATTTTTTAAATAAACAGGTTTGGTTTCTCTACATCTCATCTATGACAGAAACACTTTCAACCAATCAGGGTATAGATTGTGGGAATATCACACTGCAGCAAACTAAAACTGAACACAAGACCCAGTCCAGTTTAAAAAAGGAAGTACAAAC
Organism: Euristhmus nudiceps; assembly: GCA_030068295.1. Taxonomy (NCBI): domain Eukaryota; kingdom Metazoa; phylum Chordata; class Actinopteri; order Siluriformes; family Plotosidae; genus Euristhmus; species Euristhmus nudiceps. The sequence goes on along the minus strand of JAQNCB010000007.1, from coordinate 1,936,677 downwards.
TTAAAATTTAAAGAAGCAGCTTCCTCAAGTGTAATCCAGCATCTCCAACTACTCGCATGGGCCCATGGATATCCTAAAGTTAGCTCTGAAAGAGATTAGCCTCCAAGTACGGAAACGCCCTGCATTCTTCTTAACCTTAAATTGAGTTTCAATGCAAGAGGGTCACAGCTTCAAAATATGGAGGTAAGATGAGATAAGGGCTTACTGATTGGCTTATTGTGAGGAACAGACCACTAGTTTTGAGAGCGGGCAGTCATTTTCTCACTCATTTTCTCTGGCTTACAACAGCGCAAATACACAGAAAATAAAATGGTTGCATTACTGTGTATTAGTTTTCGTGTTCTCTCTCTTTCTCGCTCTCATATGTATTTTGACAGCTTAAAGTCATTGTCATTGTATAGTGTAAGTGCAAAAACAGGTGCCGTTCACCATATTTGTAAAATAACATCAAGAATTTGCTGCCGGCTTTTCATCAATCAGCAACAAAAATATATACATCCACACTGCTAAAATAAATAAATAAATAAATAAAGGGCACACTCAGACAATACCTCCTAGATCTCAATGAATAACATTGTGAATGAAAATCTTTATTCAATACATAGTGGACTGCGTTTAGAATAAAACATAATAATGCTTAATAGAAATCAAAATCTTCATCCCATGGAGGTCTGGATTCAGAATCACCCTCAAAATCAAAGTAGAAAATCAGATCACAAGCTGATCCAACTTCTGTGGAGATTCCTCAAGACGAGTCAGAATGAGCCTGAGTAGCGTGTGTGGCCTTCACATGCCTGTATGTCCTCCCTACAATGCCTGGGTATTCTCCTGATGAGATGACGGATGCTCTCCTGGGGGATCTCCTCCCAGACCTGGATCAGAGCATCAGTCAACTCCTGGACAGGCTGTGCTGCAATGTGGAAACAGACATGATGTCCCAGATGTGCTCAATTGGACTTTGGTCTGGAGAACAGGCAGGCCCATTCATAACATTAATGCCCTCATTATGCAGGAACTGCTGACACACTCCAGCCACATGAGGCCTGGCATTGTCATGTATCAGTAGGAACATGCAGGGCCCACTACACCAGCATATAGTCTTATAATGGGTCTCAGGATTTCATCTCGGGACCTAATGGCAGTCAGGGTACCCCTGATTAGCACATGGTGGGCTGTGTGGCCATCCAAAGAATTGCTGCCCCAGACCATCACTAACCCACCACCAAACCGGTCAAGCTAGAGGATGTTGCAGGCAGTAGAACGTTGTCCATGGTGTCACTAGACTCTGTCAAGTCTGTCACATGTGGTCAGTGTGAACCTGCTCTCATCAGTGGAGTACAGGGCGCCAATGGCGAATCTGCCAATCTAGATGTTCTCTGGCAAATGCCAACTGGACTGCACGGTGTTGGGCTGTAAGTACAGACCCCACTTGTGGACGTCAGGCCCTCATTCCACCCTAATGGAGTCGATTTCTGACCGTTTGAGCAGAAACGTTCACATTAGAGGTTTGTTGGAGGTGACTTCGTAGGGCTCTGTCAGTGCTCCTCCTGTTCCTCTGTGCACAAAGAAGCAGATAACGGTCCTGCTACCGGGTTGTTGTCATCCTTCGGCCCCATCTACGTCTCCTGGTGTAGTGGCCTGTCTCCTGGTATCTCCTCCATGCTCTTGACATTGTCCTGGGGACAGCAAACCTTCTTGCCACAGTGTGAATTGATTTGCCATCCTGAATGAGCTGCACTATCTGGGTGACTTCTGTGGGTTGTAGACACTGCCTCATGATACCTCAAATGGTGGGAGTCCTGCCAAATTTCAAAAGTGACAAAAAATCTGCCAGCTTTATAGCAGTGGTCCCGAAACTCTTTTGCACCATGGACCGGTTTCACACAAAAGAATAATTTCATGGACTGGTATAGTCATGTCGTGCAGCTGGTTTGCCCTCTCATAGAGTCAGATTTATAAATACAAATGAATCCAAAAGACTATATCATTCATCGTTTCATTGACAACAGACAATGCATTGTGTTTTACATCTCACATCAGCATTCTTTACACAGACATGTGGCACATATTTCATTTGAGGTTAAAATTTATTCCAACTGCGTTGGTCTTCCTTTATTTATTACCTAATGTTTTGATTGAAAGTCCATCTTTGCAAATTTTCTCAGCGTGGAAATGTAATCTTAAATTTTGATAAGTAATACATATTGTAATACATAATAAAGTAATTCATTTAACGTAGTGCTAGCGGCGGCGGACATTATCTCCACACCGTGTACTTTATTTCATATGAGCACGTACATTACCTTTACTAAAACAACATCAAACTGCACAGCAAATTTTGTAACTTTTCTTTTGATTTCTAATATCACTTACCGTTTGTTTTTTAACTCCAAGTTCTTCACAAACACTGAGGTAGCAGCACAAATCAGCACACAGCCAGGCTTGTAAACACTGGGCACTCATGACACCTACTGGCCAAAATCCAAACTATCCTTAAAAAAACGATCCAAACGATCCAAAATACGGTCTATCAGGGTCTGTACGAGCGAGGTTCAACTGTAATGAGTGCTTGCCAGCATTACATTTGTGATATATAGAGGGACAGAGACACACTATTTGCATTGCACTACCAGCACAGTTATCCAGGGGTTTACGCAAACCACTGAATGGCACAACAAAGTGCTGCATCACGGCGCAGCTCCTCCCTGTATCTGAACATTACATATGGAAATTCTGCTATTCTTTATTGAAAAGTATAATGTTAATATTGGATTTGAACGGTAAAGGGGTTTGTAATACATATCGGCTGACAAATATGAACATTTATTATATTTTATGATTAACTTTTCAAGCTTGACAGGAGAGACAGAGCACTCCGCCTACCCCAAATGCACGTCACTGCGGTATAGAAACAACTCACCATCCCACTGAATTATTGGGAAGCTCTCCAAAGACATTTGTTTTTACTCATTTGTTCTCGCTTGTGGGTTTGATATTCCGCATCAGGTGACCGAGACGAGTGGTTTTTCAAAATACAAGATTTTTAAGACTCTGATAATTAAGAAAATATTTTATTCAGCTTTTGTGAGGGCCCGGTACGAAATGACTCACGGACGGTACCGGTCCACGGCCTAGAGGTTGGGGACCGCAGCTTTATAGGACCGTCTTCCTAATTTCCTTTGATTTCCAACGGTTGTATGTTCCATTTGCACAACAGCAGGTGAATTGATTCACAATTGGTGTTGGTTCAACACTGGGTGGGGTCCCATTCTAGAAGTGTGATTGACTTGGAAAAAACATATGAAAAAAAAATCATCATGGTTACGCCACTGTGACACAAGGGGGAGCCATCAGCTTTGCTACCTATTTTCTGCGAGGGGTGCATGCGCCCACATGCACGCACGCACACTCTCTCTCCGGGACCACGAGTACACCCAACACTGAGGAATGATCCAGGGCAGAGGTAGCTCAGTCGCTCTAGATCTCTGATCTGATGGCCATGGAGTCAAGCCCCTGCATCACTCTCCTGCCACTGTTGGGCCCTTGAGCAAGGCCCTTAACTCTCCACTGCTCGGTTATATAAATGAGATCAAAGGTAAATGGCTCTGGATGAAAGTGTGGGCCAAATGTTGTAAATGCAAATGATGGTGAAGGAACGAAAATACAGCGCAGATGTAGTGCTGCACGGTCTGGTTGATTTTGTAATTATTGAGTTTTAAAAACCAACTATAAAACTCCAGTTTAATAACAGATCATTACATTATTGTGTGGTAGTGGCTTACGAGATGACAATCAATCTTTTCGGGAGTTCTGTTCCCAAACTGAAGTGCCTGCGAGGAGAGGCAGTAAGATAGTTTGCTGTAAAATGTAGAGGTAAAGACCCAGTGCTTTGGGGATGTACTACTGAGGATTAAGCAGTTAGAGTGAAGATCGATGGCATCATGAATTCTGCTAAGTACCAAGATCTTTCCGCTCAAAACTCCTGCATTTACCTCGAGGTTCAGGACAGGTCCATGGAAAAAACTCAGACATACTTCCAGCAATCAACACACAAACAATAGTAATCGCATGTAATGTATAAAAGTTCTGAAAAACGATTTAATGTGACGGTAATGAAGTATTTTACGTCCTGGTGGATTGCAGTGTAATATTTGGTGCCAGTCAGACACATGACGCTTTCCGTGTGGTGGTGGTGGTGGTGGTGGCTCCCCCTTTAAACTCTGTATTTGAATAGAAATTATGGCCCGTAGGCAATTTTGACATCCCATTTAAAAAAAACAAGCCAAGCTCACGTTTGATTTATGACTATCTCCTACTGTAATATTCTAGTAATAACATTCCTGCACGTTTAATTTTCTCTACTACTACGCTATCCTTCCTGGTAATTAGTTATGGGGAAAATCATGCAAGCTACATCTAAATTCCAGACACACCAGCAGAGGTACTGTGCAATTCTTAATGCTGACAGTCCTCCACAAATAGTCTCTATGGACACCTGTGGAAGTGCCTGTAGTTTCTCTGAAAAGGTGTGTGTGTGTGTGTGTAAGTTTAATATGGTTGGTACATACCTAGGTTGGTGTAGGTGACACTGCAGCAGCTGGAAGCAGGAGAGTGAGAGTGAGAGTGTGTATGTGCACCCTCGTCCTCTTCTGGCTCCCCGAGACTGATGCTGGGTGAGAGCGGCTGAACCACCGGGTGTGTTGTGAGGCTTGCCGGCTCGCTCACGGTCAGCAGTTCCAGCTTGGCAGGCAAAGAGGTGATGCCAGGCGTGTCCGTAACCGGGCCATGAACTGGCATCTGACTACATGAGAAAGAGAAAATGTAAACCTACTGCTGCTACACCGTCATCATCGTAAATCACTAGACAGAATTCCAAACTGCTGTTGAAGACACGATCCAGAATCTGGGAGATGATTCCTTCAATTCAAATGAAATGTTTTTACTCTGTTAGCAATTCAGGGCAGTCACCCAATGTGCCTTTGGACTGCTGGAAGAAACAAAAGCACCCGGAGAAAACCATGCAAACGTCACACTGAAAGGCCCTCTCTGGCCATACACAAACCCGATATCTTCTTGCTGCCGTGTAATCGATGATGCGGTAATATGTTGTTTGAACATTTATAATAAGTGTTTGTACTGTGTGGGTAAGGTAGTAATATTTTATCGAAAAGCAAGTTTTCTGTCTTATGCAATGAAAGAGAGGGAGAGAAAGGGAGAGAGAGAGAGGAGAGAGAGAGAGAGAGAGAGGGAGCACGAGGGATAGAAAGAGAAGGATAGAGACAGCAGGAGAGAGAGAGGAAGAATTAGACAGAGGGAAAGGGGAGAGAAAGAGAGAGAGGAGGAGAAAGACAGAATGACAGGGTGAGAGAGAGAGAGAGAGAGAGAGAAAGAAGAGGAAGAGGGAGAGAAAGAGAGGCTTAAAGAGAGAGAGAGAGGGAAAGAGATGAAGAAGGTCAAGGATTTTAAGTATTTAGGGTCAACAGTCCTGAGCAATGGAGAGTGTGGAAAGGAGGTGAAGATGCGTGTGCAGGCTGGGTGGAACGGTTGGAGAAAAGTGTCAGGTG
>JAQNCB010000007.1:1832447-1843291 GCA_030068295.1 Euristhmus nudiceps | reverse complement strand
TCACACAAAAAATGCGACTTATAGTCCAGTGCGACTTATGTATGGTTTTTTTCTTCTTTATCATGCATTTTTGCCTTATGCGACGTATACTCCGGAGCGACTTGTAGTCCGGAAAATACGGTAGGTCATTTCACTTTTCAATTGAGGCGTCGCCAAAGCACACACAGGAAAAAACCCCCACAAGGATCCATAGTAACATGAAATACTCTTTTACCATCGTCTACCTCCTAAAGCACAGAACACACTGATATGGAGGATGTTCAAACAGCAAAGTGCTTAAAAGGTGAAGAGATGATGATGATGATGATGGTCAGGATATAATGATAGCAAGCACTAGAATTAACACTACTGCTATTAATAATGCAGATTATGTACCTTTCCAGCTCGTTCTGACTAAGTGAGATACTCAACAATATAATTAAATATTATTATTATGGGAATAAGGGTGTAAACATACGAGAGCCTCACGTTACTGTCTGTGTGGAATGTTGCATGTTTGGTTGTTCCTTCTGCCTTGTCCAGTTTCCTCCTAAATACACGCGGGTAGGTGAGCTGACTATTTTACATCACCTGCAGTTGCACGAGCGTATGAGTGTGTGTGAATGTGCTTGTTTTTATATCCTACTCAAGACCAAGCTGCCCTGCAGGGAGAGAAATATCTGATAGTTTTACAATTTGGGATTTCTTTTTCATGGCCCTTATAAAACAAAGTAACCACGCCCAATAAAAACAGAAGATATATTTTAATAATGCAATTAATAAATTAAAGGTATTCCTTTCGGTTAAGATTAAAGAAGAACTCCGGTGTAGCAGTAATAAGCTACACTAATAATGATGTCAGTGGAAGATCCTCACAAGGATGGAGTTACACAACTGTGTGTGTGTGTGTGGGCCATGTAATCACCTGATTTGTTTCCTGGATCAGACTCCAGATCCAGTCCAACTCTGAGCGGGATAAATCACTCACAGAGAGTAGGAATCAAAAAAGAAAGTAATTCAAAGTAACACTGTCGTCCAATGATTCAGTGAAGGATCATTATTTATCTGTAATCACTGAATCAGTGAAGCTGGATGTTTTTAACCTCCCACACTGCTGGATAATTACTAAACTCATTTCTGGTGAAAACATTCATGTGTTTTGATCAGTTTGTTTTTTATAATAATATTACATTTATAAAATTGTCAGGCACATTCTTTTTTTTGTTGTTGTTCACAAAATGCCATGAAATAAAGGACAAAAGAATAAAAAATTATTTTTTCTGTGTGTACCTCGGAGTCGTTTCCCCTTCTGTTTCTCCTGCACCTTCCTTTTAAAATGTTTATAAGCTTCTGTTTGCTGATATTTCTCCAATTCCCTCATGTAACGCTCCTTATCTTTCTCTGCCTCATCCAAATAGCGCTGGAGAGAGAGAGAGAGAGAGAGAGAGAGAAAGAAAACACAAGAAACCACGAGACAGTGAATGAGAGAGAAAGACAGAGAGCGTGAAAGTGGGTGAATGCCAGAGAGAGACAGACAGACAGACACAGAGAGAGAGAGTGAGAGAGAGAGAGAGTGTGAGATTTCTCAGTTCAGATTATTTGAAAGGGTACAGAGTGTTTTTGTAATAAACACAAATCACTCTTTTCTAAAATCCAGACTTCCTGTGCTGTGTGTTCTCTTCCTCACCTGTTTCTCCTCAGGTGGCAGTTTGCTCCACTCGTTTCCGAGCATCCTGGTGATCTCTGGGAAGGGGACGTCGGGTCTCTCGGCCCGCAGCTGCTCCCGCCGGTCGTTCATAAAACGGACGTATCCTGTTAACGGGGCTTTGGGAGCGTTACTGTCCTTCATGGGCTTCTTCCTCTTCCTCCCTTTACTCCAGCTGGTCCTGCGTGGCTTCTACGGTTCAAGAGACACAGGACCAAATTCACACCAATGAAACCCAGTGATCCAGGGAAACTTTAAATCACTTCTCCTGAGAAACCTGGACTTTCTCTTGTGTGTATGAACCCCAGGCAGAGTTCTCTGTCACCCAGAACAACACTGCAGTGAACCCTGGGACTGACTGACATAAATACACTAATAATAAAAGGAACTACAAACAGTATTTAGATTTCTGTTCATATATATATATATATATATATATATATATATATAAAATAAAAGTAATAATACAGGCTTAGGACTTTTGTGTTACGTGTTTATTTTACATGGTTTTTTTTTTCAGAATAATATTTAAGTATCACCAGGTCCATGACATGATCGCCGAACCCCACTAATTACTGTGCTATAACGTTAAACAATCAGCAGTATTATGAGATTCTGATTCTGATAAGACTGCTGATTGTTTACAGGTAGCTGCTCGCATGCGAGGCGTCTTATTTCTGCCATCGTGACTGGTTAAATTAGAGTCGATTAAAGAAAATGAGATTATGTGGATGTTCTCAACAGCATTTCAGGGTGAAGGTTTTCTGCTGGAAACTTTTTCTTGGGAAGATAACAAGCTACAGTTAGCTTTATCTAACTAGCATACACGGAGGTGAAATTGCCTCTAAGCATTTTTGTTCTCATGCTACCAGAACACATCAGCTGAACCCCATTACAGGGGATTATAAAAGTCTCATCTTTCATTTCTTCGTGTTCAATCAAGATCAGCTTCTGTCTCACCTCCTCTCCATTCCTGTGGCTGCCATTATCAGTGTTGGCCCCAGGAGATGCACTCTGCTCCTCCATGACCTCTGGCCTCTTCCAGGATTGGGCTAAAAAAGTTACATTTAAATATAAAAAAAAATCTAAATAAAAAAAAAAGGCATAATATCTGTTTACACCTCAAGTACGTTGAAATGAGAGCAACATGACGAGGGTTCAGTTACATCAACAACTAGGCTGCTAAAGTACATGAGAGAAGGAACTCAAGCCCTCTGAAATACCACCGATCAATCAGTCAGTGGATCTGAATAAGGCTCATGAGGGTCCCAAAAGCACAGCTGCATCATGACGGCTTCCAGTGAACCGTCAGTGCTCTGGAGGTGGTGTGGGACGAGGGACAACACTTCAAAGAAGAATCTTGTCCACCTGGTGAGCCCTATGAAGCTTTGATCCCTAGACTTTGCCTCAAATACCACCATTTCACCCAACTCGAAACATTCAGCTGGCATGAACGTCCCCACTCAGATTCTCTCAGGGAGATGCTTTTTACAAACAGAGTGTTACACTTGGTCCAAAAACAGAACTGAATTCAGGGATGAATATGCAGCCTGAATTGACAGTTCGAGCTTGGTAAGCTGATATATTACACTAAGCAAGATAAAATGGCAAAATTATACAAAAGAGATGACTTTAACAAGATGAAAAGGCAGTAAAAACCCCAAAAACGGATTGTAAGAAACATTGAGACAACCAATGCACTCATGCAGGCAGAAGATTTGGCAACTGAAATGAATGAAAAGTTTCAGCCAGTAATTTAGGACAGGACAACCTGGGAAATCTGAGTCATTCACCAAATTGTTTAATTTAGCTCTTAGGAAACAAGTGTCCGAGGTTTAGTGTTTACAGAAGTCTTTTTAATGCTGTAATAATTTCCGAGTTAAAGTGAAAGGACATGAATAAAGTGGCTACCCTTCCAACACACAGCACAGCCCTTCCTAACGGTGTCCCAAATGCTCCCACAGCACCTATATAAGCACACTCCACGCCTCCAAAACAAACAGCGCTTCCTGCACCTTATCTAGTGCACTAGCTCCTACTAGGAAATCAACTGGGATTGAACCAGTAAAGTTAGCGTGTCGTGTTAACCAAACATCGAACAAGATCACACAAACTCGTAGGTAAAACATTCTGAACGTGTTTAAGAAAGAACAAGGCGACATACATCAACCTAGAGTCGAGGGAAAGGTTCACACTGACCTGTAGCTTGCTCTAAACCGAACGATTCAGGATATATTATGTACAAGTCAAATCACACTAACCAAAACAATACAAATCGCTAGACGTTTACGTCATCACCCCGCGACAAGTATGCAAAATCAGAATGCAAAACGATAAGCGGCAGGATTCATTCATGTGGTGAGAGAAATGTGTTGCGATTTATAATAAAACTAATAATGTTTTAAATAAAAATATGCAAGGTAGTTTACACGTGTTGGTCGAAATTGCTGTTACTTATAGAATATTATATGAAATTTCTTCAGTAATGGGAACTATTTTACGTGGCGGAGGGATTGCTCAGGAAGAGTGAGCGAACAGGTCATTTCTTCACGGGCAGGTTGTGCACTGAGTGGACGAACTACCGGCTCTTTATCACCCTCATGCGGCCATGAGTTGAATTTCAACGAAATGTTCTATTTTGTACACTTGTAATGCCATAATACATGCTTTTAAACGTGACGTGAAAACTAATGCGGGGGTCACCAACCTTTTTGATATTGAGACGTTCACTTCGCCCGCTAGCATGCCATACAAGCTACCATGCTAACTACTCACCAAGCAGCACACTACGAGTGAAAAAAGTCTGAGTTAAAAACAGGTTTGTGCAAGCAGCAGTCTTTTTTCATGAAACCGGTGAAAAACTTCCAAAAAGCAACAGGTTGCCATGAAGACCAGCTAACGCTAATGTAATATGAAACATTTTTAAAAGTTTTTTTTAAATATTTTCAGTTTCACACCAAATGAAAGTGTAATTTAAAAAAGAATAGATAGAAACAAAAAATTAGATGCAGCTCACTAGTAAGTGGGGCTATGGTGAGCTATTTGTAGAACAGGTCTGTGGGCTAGTCATGTGGTCCTTGCGGGCTTCCTGGTGCCCATGCGCACCACGTTGGTGCATACAATGTGCATACAGTGCATACAATCTGTGATGATCATTTGGTATAATCATGGCGACAGACACTGTGAACCAAATTCCTTCATAATTGCATTAAACTGAATTCAAAATAAGAACATATTAGGAATGAGGTGGAGATAGGCTATAACTTAATAATGATAATAGTGAAAACTAACATTTTCTCCTGAATTATTTCATCGTCATCAGCAGTAGAGATGAAAGGTAAAACTGTTAGAATATATTCAGCCTTCTCTTTCACCCTTTTAACCCCTTTCAAGCTTTTCGTTCTTTATTCAATCCACCGACTTAAAGTTATAGGATTATGCTATCTATGTTCAGTATTTATATATCTAGCACACTTTAGTACTTCAGTGATAATATGATAAAAAAAAGAATAATCCACCCAATTGTGATAAAATATCAGGGAGGAGTATGATATTCCAGATAGAGTTACGATTTTTAAAGAATTGTTTAAGCCAGTTTGTCTTTAATCTGTTGTTCAATGTGCAGAAATGTATAATATTTCGAGCACCATTTTCAGTCATTCATTAAAACATTTTTTCACATGATAAGTTCTATTTTTCCACAGGAAATTGATAAGTAGTTGATCAATCTCAGTTATAAGTTTGGAGTCTACATATAGAGATAAAGACGCATATGGAAGGCATGATATTTCTTGTGCTTTAGTGAGCAGAACTCTAACGTTGAAGGAGAGATCCCAGAGATTCTACATTGGTTGAGCTTTTTATAAATTCTTTTGATATTAGGATTGAAATTTAATGCAGTTCTTTTTTGTTGGTTCTTAGTAATTGTGATGCCTTAAGAAAACAACTTCTATTTTGACCTGGATATTTCAAATTATTGCTTTATACACATTTATTGAGCTTTAAACTTAAGCCAGAGGCCTTGAAAAATGCATTTATTGTAGTAGAGATTTGGTTTTCATTCCTAAGAAAGAGAGTGCTGTGATCAGCCAGTTACATAATGATAACCCCTGTACCTAAAATATCAATGCCATTTACCTGACTTGATTTGATGTGATCAGCTAAAAGCTGAGCCACCAGTAGGAAGAGGTACAATGAAGCAGGGCACATGCCTTGAGATATGTTAAATCTAGGAGACATACTACCCAGTAGTTTAATAGAACTATTACCGTGTTTTCCGGACTATAAGCCGCTATATCAGCATTATTCCCACGCTGTGAACCATGCGGCTTATACACAGACGCAGCTTTTCTATGAATTTTTCGTCAGCCCTCAGGGGGCGCTCTAGCAGGAAGTGCATAAATGAGACAGGCAGCAGGAGTCACGCTATGTACGCTGGCAGTGTCAAACTAGTTAGAGAACATCACGTAAGGCTGTGTACAGTACGCACGCGTACCTCCGCCATGCTACCGGTAGATAGGTGTACTGTACTGCCGGTGTGCTACAAAACAACATTTCTTTGGCTACGGACCTATGAAGATGGCACCAGCGAAGAGACATGCTTACGAGGCACAATTCAAACTACAGGCAATCTCTTGGTCTCTTGGTTGTAAATGGGAATAAAGCACCTGCGAAAGAATTCAACATCAACGAATCTATAACGAACACTCTTTCACTAAGACTGGGAGGCAGTGCCGTGCGAGTTATGCCACCATTTATGAATGGATTGTGGATGCGCTTGGAATGGACTGTTTTGCTTCTGTGAGTATGTTTTTAAATATGCAGCACAATAGAGCTCATCCAAACTCACTATTTAGCTTCCGTGAGTGTGCTTCTCCAAAAAGCTCTACCTTAGTCTCGTCTGTCCACAAAACATTCTCCCAGACGGATTGAGCCTTACTCAGGTAAGATGAGACTAAGGTAGAGCTTTTTGGAGAAGCACATCATTCTACTGTTTACAGAAAAAAGAATGAGACCTACAAAGAAAAGACACAGTGTCTACAGTCAAACATGGTGGAGGTTCAATGATGTATTGGGGTTGTTTTGCTGCCTCTAGTACTGGGTGCCTTGACAGTGTGCAATGAGTCATGAAATCTGGAGACTATCAAAAATGTTTTGCGCCGCAATGTAGCGCCTAGTGTCAGAAAACTGGGTCTGCATCATTTGTCATGGGTATTCCAGCAGGACAATGACCCAAAACATACCTCAAATAGCACGAAGAAATGGTTGGAGAGTTCTGAGGTGGCCATCGATGAGTCCAGATTGAAATTCCATTGAACACCTATGGAGAGATCTGAAAATTCCTGTTGCAAGAGGGTACCCTTCAAATCTGAGAGACTTGGAGTAGTTCACAAAAGAAGAGTTGTCCAAAATTCCATCTGAGAGGTGCTAGAAACTTGTTGATGGTTATAGGAAGCGACTGCTTTCAGTTATTTCTTCCAAAGGGTGTGCAACCAAATATTGAGTTGAGGGTGCCAACAATTTTTTCCAGCCCATTTTTTGAGTTTTGTGTAAAACTGTGTCAATTTTGGCTTTTTTCTTCAGCTTTTTTTGTCTTTCCAATGGACATACAAGAAATAAACACATTGATACCAAAAACATTTGTGATTGCAACAATTTCTGGGAGAAATGGTGTATTTTCTGGAAAAATCCCAGGGGTGCCAATAATTTCGTCCATGAGTGTAAATGAAGCGTCAATTTTATTAAAACACCCAAATTAAGCGAGGAAATAATGGGAATAAATATGAAGGGAAAATTAGGTCACCGATGGGCATGTAAGGAGCAAAACACAAACATAAGTGGAAATAGCAAAGCTTGCAAATTGTGATAGGAGGAGCCAAAATAGCCAAAGTACAAATATAAGGGGAAATTGATTCAAAACAGGAAATGAGAAAAAATAAAACAGGAAGCTGACTTGGCACAAATAAGAGTATAAATGTAGGGGACTTTTGAAGGGGTTTTCAGATGTTCAGACTGTGTGAAGGAGATTCAACGGATGACAGACTAGACTCGACCAGATTAGTCTAGGCTAGGTTGGATGAGTGCTGTTAGTTGATTTCTTCCTCTTGCAAACCTGTCTGATTGATGTGAAGAAAAATAAAGGACATCTGCTTCTTCTCATCTGAATTACATTAAGTGTTTTATTTTTATTAAATGTTTAACATGGTGTTAGAACTAATTGAACAACAACAAAGAACACCAAGAAGAGCTGGATCTTTCCACTGGGATATGTCCTACTTGGGCAGAAGGGCCTGAGTAATTTCCAACACTTTCTCTGTATACACTCCTGCACTTCCTCATTCCACCACCACCTCTCCTTGTCAACTTTTCTTCCACAAGACACTTTCCTACCTGTCTCCCTGATCACATTAGATGTCGTTGTCCAGTCATCTGGAAGGACCTCTTGATCACCCAGAGCCTGTCTCAACTCCTCCCTGAAAACCACACAACACTCCTCCTTTTCAGCCTCTACCACTTTGTCCTCTGTTCTGCCTTTGTCCTCGTCTTCTTCCTCACCACCATCCTGTACACCACCATTCTATGATGTCTGTCTACACTTTCACCTACCACTACTTTGCAATCACTGACCTCATTCAGCTCACATCGTTTACACAAGATGTAGTCCACCTGTGTGCATCGACCTCCACTTTTATAAGTCACCCTATATTCTTGCCCCTTCTGGAAGAAAGTATTCACAATGGCAATTTCCATTCTTTTTGCAAAGTCTATCACCATCTGTCCTTCTGTGTTCCTATCCTGGATACCACACCTGCCCATCACTTCTTCATCACCTCTGTTGCCTGTACTAACATGTCATTTGAAATCAGCACCAATCACCCACCTCTCACTTCTGGGGATACTATCACTTCATCCAGCTCACTCCAGAATTGTTCTTCTCTTCTAATTCACATCCTACCTGTGGAGCATAACAATTAACAACATAGAAATTGAAGGTGTGATCTTCAATCTTCAAACTCATCACTCTATCTGACATTCTTTCACCTCCAGAACATTCCTAATAAACTCCTCCTTCACAATAACTCCTACTCCATTTCTCTTCCCATCTAGACCATGATAAAACAGCTTGAACCCTGCTCCTAGGCTTCTAGCCTTGCTACCTATCCACCTGGTCTCCTGAACACACAGTGTGTCCACCTTTCTCCTTTGCATCATATCAACCAACTTTCTAGCTTTTCCTGTCATAGTCCTAATATTCAAATCCCTACTCTCAGTCCTAGACTCTTGCCTTTCCTCTTCTCTCTGCCTGCAGGCGCGTTTTCCGGTATGGAAGTAGGTTGGTTCGCATTTTTACTTTGGCACAGTTTTTATGCTGGCTGCCCTTCCTGATGCAACCCTTTTGCATTTAGGCACAAATACACTAGCTTGTTCCTCCTTTAGGCTGCATTTGCAAATAGAAACTGTTTTTAAGTGATTTTCTTGCCTCTTATTTCATGTTTAAATGTATATCACTACAGTTGTACGCTTTAATTAATTGTACCTTTGTGATATTGTGCCCAGTTATAGTGTTATTATGGTGCTGATCTCGACAGGTTTTTGATATTTAGACACTGTTGTGTGATACATATCAAAGACTGTTTTCTTTTTTTGGTTTTCTTACACATAACTCTTATTGTTCATTCATGTTATCAAATGTTTCACTCAACGCCAGGAGATTACGTAATAACACTACGAGGAAAGCATTGCAAATAGAAACACTAAACGGAAACCAAACCAACCAAAATTAACCGAAAGGCTGTCAAGGTCAGCCTCATAACATTATAATTGAGCACAATGTCACAAAGTTATAATTAATTAAAGAATTAAAAAAAACCCAACTGTAGTCATATATGTTTAAACATGAAATAAGAGGTAAGAAAATCACTTTGAAACCATTTCCTTATGAACCAGCAGGTAATTCACCTGACAGCTAAGCACAAGAAAGATCATAAAAACTTAAACTAAAACACCTAAATAATAACCCTGAGTCATTATGACCTGAGCAGAAGGCACTTAAACAGACCTTGAGATTTTAACTTTAACACATCAGGAGTGAATTTCAGAGCCGTTCACATATCCTTTTCTTCCTACGAAGTAGGCTGTTTTTCCTTCATTCCGAGCTTTCTTTATGAGGGGCCACAGTTTTTGTCTATTTTCTCTGTCCTCTTGAGTCAAATCCTCTGTGAAGCATAAGCCCTTATTCTGGAGAGAGGAGTTGTATGGCTGCTTTCCACACAGCATCTCTGTGTCTTAGAGAGAAACCTCATGAAAACAGCTTGGGGTTTGTGTCATGCTAGCGAGGTTTTCCACTATGTGTGTGAAGTCTATGGCAGCGGGAAGCATCTCCTTTACCTCGGGTACAATCACCTGACACACGCTGATCACTCGAGCCCCCACATCCTCCTCATTATTTTCTGGTAGACTGTGGAGCTGCAGATTCCAACGTCAACTGTAGCACTCCAAATTGCTGACCTGAGTCACAGTGTTCAGACCCGAAACCTCATTCTTTTCAACCCACTTTTCATTGTGTATGACTCTCTCGTTCAGGACCTTAGTCTCACCATGTATAGATTCGATAACTTTTTCAAAGTTGTCACTTCTGTTATTAATAAGTTCAGCCAAGGAGCGAACCGCCATGTCTGAGCCAAGTCTAGTTAAAGAAGGTTTCTTTAGAAGTGGGGGCTTCCTTGGTGTCACAGACAGCGATGGGAATTTGTCTTTGAAGCTGGTTTGCTCGTCGAAGTCCATTCTGTTGCTGTTATCATGGTCACTAGGTGAAGGGCTTGTATCAGTCCCTTTTGCTGGGTCCACTAGCATTAGGTCGTTTTAGACCGAACTTTTTGGTCGTGCTTGTTCAGTCTTTCAACAAAAGCAGGTTTTAGCTTTCTGGGATAGATTACGGAGGCTGTATTTTCAAAAACTGACAGACAAACTGTGAAAAGGTTTGGTGCTGAGAGCTCAAAGTCGTGACTACTCCCTCCGCCATCTTGCTAGAACCCCTCAGAGTCCTATACTTGTACATGTTAAATTCGGCCTTGGTGACATCATTCATAAATAAAGAAAAACATACAGAACAGGGACAAAGACAACTGAACAATAAATTAAAGAAAATACAAGAATAGTA
>JAQNCB010000007.1:1731993-1743867 GCA_030068295.1 Euristhmus nudiceps | reverse complement strand
ATTGCCTAAACTGGTGCATTCGCCAATAAACTGAAGCTGTTCAAGGCGCATATTCAGAAGAAAGATTTAACACATTTCCCCCCCTCTGCTAAAAGCCAGTGGGTAAGTTGCCATCACCGACCTGAATAAATAAACAGCCAGATCTGCAACTATTTTTGTATTTTATGTACAGAATTACATTGTCCGTTGCTAGTGCAATGTGAAGTAGCTCAGTAAAGTAAATATCTTTTTTAATTTATGTATTTTTACAGCATCATGAAATTGGCAGGACTCTACTTTTAAATACATGGCATTCTGTTTTCACCAATATAATAATTACCAAATGCATATACATATATTTCTATGTTGAAACGTAGGTAAAAGACCCGAGGAAACTTTCTGTATATGTTTTGAATTCGGGTTATGTTTGGCTTTAAATTCTGGTACTCAATTTTATTTTTTATTTAACCCTCATTTGCCAAGTTTTGCAAAATCATAATTATTTTTTTATTTTGGTGCTCTGAGTTGTTTTATTGTGATAGTTTTGTTTGGTAACTAGTCAACTGGTTAAAAAAAAAAAAAAAGAAAAAAAAAAAGAATTTCATGCCGTTATAATGAACAAAATTATGTGTAAAAATTTCGTATAAGTCGCACCTCAGGCCAAACTATGAAAAACACTGCGACTTATAGTCCGGAAAATACGGTATACATAAGTGTGCTAGACATTGTATTAAACTTTTGAGTAACTTACAAATAGCGCATGTGAACAATTGCATAACTTATCTACAACTTATGGCCAGCGTATGCGGCACATAAGTCATATGCTGACATTCGGCAAAAACTTTGTGCATGCACAACATTTTCATATAACCTCACCATAAAATGACTTTTACCAGCGAATTCAAATTGAATATTCCCTTTGAAGTTCCGTCCTGGGAACTATTCAGCGACTACCCACCTGGACATCGGTGAATGATTTTTTTGATTTTTGATCCTTTTTTTTTTTTTTTGGAGGAAAAAAATCATAAACTTCATTGGTTAATGATTTTTTTATATGTAATCTCATCATTATAATGGAATTTCTCATGGGGTGAGGTCAGGTCTTGAAGCTGATATGTTGTTAGCAGGAAAATTGTGAACGCGTAAGTATCTGAGTGAACACAGGTCCTATAGGGCACTCCCAATATGGGTAATACCCAGCAAATGGAGGGCAAATTGTGAACCAGGAACAGAACTGATCTGCATGGTATGTGAAGGCTAGCTGTGTGGTCTGATCCCATAGAAGAGCATAAATTGCTGAAAAAGCTAATTATTGACACCTGCACATGCTTGAGCCATGTCAATCACAGAAACGGCCTGCAAATAGGCACGTGAACACCAAAACTTGACCAAGGAATAATGAAAGGTGGACTGGTTTGATTCAAACCTACCATGCTTTCCTTTTTATATCATACTGCTGGGTGCATATGCATGGGTTTCATCAAGAGATAGCGACAGAATGGATTTTGCAAAAGAGGCAAGCCACTGGAAACAGTTTTCTGCTGGGAGATACTGGGTCCTAGAATTCAAGTGAATGTTATTTTGACAAGTACTGAACATAAATATTGCTGCAGCCAAAGTACACCTCTTTATGGTAGGGCAGTGATGTTCCCCAACATTATGTATTTCACCTGATTTACTATAAAGCTGTTTGGGAATGGTTTGAGGAAAACTGGCCTCCAATTTTTTCATCTGTAGAATGCGTTGGACAAAGAAGCCCAAACCATGGAGTCCCAACCTTGCCACTTAGAGGAATTAAAGAATGTGCTCCAAACTGGTTGGTGCCAGATACCAGAGTACATATTTTACCCATTTTAGCAACAAAAGTATGACCTCCACGAAAATAGGCATGTGATTTTATTGTTATGGATGATCATTGTAACCTTAGGCTAAAGAATTTTGTTTTAGCTTGTAGGAGGGGTGTCATAGGTTACATTGTCAAACGAAAGTCTAAATTGGAATGGTTCATTAGAGAGTTAATACATGGTAAGCATATTACAGTATGGCTAACTCTTCCCACTCATTAACATTTCATATTTTAACCTTTTTTGTTTCTTTTCGAAACACAATTTATTAAATAGAACAGCGATGACGGGGAAATGGAGGCATGTTCATTTCTATGCTGAGGGGCAGGAAGATTTCTGCTAAACCCTTGTGAGCTGTACAGTGTGTACCCTGCCCTCGCCCAGAGTTGTCTAGGAAAGGTGCCAGCCCCCCGCGACCCTATTTAAGATTAAGCAGATCAGAAAATGAATGAATGAATGATGACAAAGTAAACAAACAGGCAAACAAATAAACATACCAACACAGACAAAAACATAAACTGGGAGGAGTAATATGTGGAACTAGACAATATCAAGCATGATAATGTGGTTTTTGAATTTATATTGCACTGTATAGGGATCAATTACAGTTTCACCTCGTAACCACAAGGTGTCTTAACCTTTTCCACAACAATTTAATGAAGCAATTATACAGGTATTTAAATTAGCTCATACTTAAGAGTTGCACTAAATCTTTTCCTTTGAGTATAGATATGATTTTTCATGAGTAATCTCCTGAAGCTCTTAACCTTTATGAAGTCATAATTCAGACCAAAGGTTTATTAATATTAAAGGACTGATGAGCTTGGAGGAAGCTGGCTTGCTTTCAGGTCATAACCAGGCACTATAGTTCTCTTCAGTCCACATCAAATCATTAGACTATGCTTTTAGAGAAGGCAAAATATCACATCAGTGCTCAGACACAAGAACAGTGAACTGCTTCATTCCCCTCTTGTTTCATTGCTCAAGTCCATTCAATCATCACATAACATCAGAGCAGCAAAACAGCATCTCTGCTTCACTGAAACACATCATAGGAAAAGAGGATTTCCCATACTCCAGATGAAATGATGGTATTCTTTTAATCTACCTTAATGCCAAATGGCTTGTCATGGTGTGTATGAATTTTTATGACACTCCACAGTCATCAGACAGCCCCCTTTTGACCTGGAGTGTAAAATTTGGAAGCCCTCGACATCCCTCAAAATTCATGCTGCAGTTGCAGAAATTAGCTGCCCCCCCCAAAAAAAAAAATAAATAAATAAATTAGGTTAGTGAGTACATAATTACTGAGAGTTTCACTACACTGCATTAACCATATGGGCTACAGATAAAGTGCACATATATTGCTGGGTTATGGGCTTTTCTTTCTGCATTCACAGGTTTTATTTAAATAGATGATGATCCTAACTGTTCTTACATGTAGGAGAAGCATTATAAATATTTTTGAGGGGACAAAAAAGGTTTACTAATGAGTATTTATTTCAACCAGGGTTCATATCGTATGTTTGTAACATTTTTTTGCACATCTATCTTATATGTCAATGTCTTGAGTGTTCATTTATCATGTGATTTAACTCTTTTAAATAAGTAGTTTCTTACAAACTTTCTGTAGAAAAATGCTACCCGTCTGACAGTTATTGAGAGTCAAGGAGAAAAGAATGACAAACTCAAGGTCATTGTAGCAATGTCAAAGGTCAAGCAGAGAAACTGGAAAACCTATGCAGATCTACACAGCATAGGAAACCCAAATGAAATTTGTCAAATTGATCTTCCCAGTAGTTTTTGAGAAATACGGCAGACAAAAGTTATAAGATCAGGATAATTTTGACAAGGTCAAAAAGAAAGTGACCAGTGTCTGCACAGCTACACACCATAATAAAGCTGCATGCAAAATCTCACCCAGCAGTTCTTGAGAAATACCTACCAGTACGGATTCTCCATATTTTGTACAGAAAGTTGATGTAAATACGATGTTACCAGGGCTGTAGTGGTGGGTATACACCGGTACATGCCGTGTACCCACTTATTTTAGTGGCTGAGATGCGTGTACTGACTTAATTTGGTTGACTTTATAGTGGATCTACGTAAATTTCCGTGAATGTGTAAATAAAAAGTGGAGATAATGGTTTCAAAGCCCCTCACAGATGCGGAGATGAAGAGATGAAGTGCTAAGCTTTCACTTTCAGTTTCACATTTTTTTCACTTTTTAAAAATTGATCGCTTGAGGTACCTCCAGGTTCCGTCTGGCCAATAACTACGACCACAGATATCGTCAGCTTGGTCGGTGACTACGGACATTGATTGTAGGCAAGAAGGTCTCAGACAGTCTTAGACAAACTCACAGCTAATCTCAGGCAATCTGCAACTGTATGTGACTGTTGCAATCATATCTGATATCTGGCAACTCACATTCCCAAAACCAGAAGTAAGAAAAACAAAACAATACCAAAACAAAACAGCACTCAGAGAGGCTTAGCAAAAGGCGAGCACAGCCTGTAAACAAAAGACCGCTCACCAATGGTGAGGAGAGAACTTTGGCACAAATGGTAAACAGACTGACAGAACAACAGAATACACACGACTTCAGCTTTACAGAAACAACATGCTGAAAGGGGACATGGATAAACGCCGCCAATATATACACAGGAGGAGATGAGACATCGCTGGACGCCAATCAGGGGCAGAACTGGTGATCGCCAATCCTGGAAGGAGGGCCGGGTGTGAAGCTGAAAGGAACAAGAGAACAACTTCAACGTAATTGACCAAAGAAAGACAAAACAGCACAAAACACTTAGCTTCACAGCCACGACATGACAGTACCCCCCCCCCAAGGGCCATCTCCTGATGGACCAGGAACCTCCCGATGTAGCCGGTGGAGGTCACTGATCAGGAATGGGTCCAAGATGTCTCACCCAGGGACCCAACAACGCTCCTCAGGACCGTAGCCCTCCCAGTCGAACAGATATATTGCTGGCCCCTCGAACTGTTGCGCACCGCCAGGAGCCTCTTGACAGTGTAAACCAGGGCTCCATCGATGAACCAGGGGGAGGTGGGGGTCAGGTGGCAGGAACCAGTGCACTGGTCCTGGCGGGCTTGGCTTTGCTGACGTGGAAGGTCAGGTGGATCTTCAGGGAGCATGGGAGCCGAAGTCAGACTGACGCAGGGTTGATAACCTTCTCCGCTGGGTATGGACCGAAGAAGCCAGGCCCCAGCTTCTTACACATGCCCTAGAGAAGCTGATCCCAGGTTGAAACCCCGACTCTCTGGCCCTTCCTATACTCAGGAGCTGGCCTTCGGCGGCGAACAGCAGACCGCTTCATGCGCTCCCTGGTTCGTGACAGGATGCACCATGTAGCCTCCCACACCCACTTACAGTGGCAGATCAGTGCGAGGACCGAGGGAACCACCACTTCCTGCTCCGACTCAGGAAACACCGGGTGCTGGTAGCTGTAGACACAATTGAACTGTGAAATTCCGGTGGCTCACGACGGCAGGGAGTTAGTTGTATGCGTACTCAACCCAGGGAAGGTGTTTGCTCCATGATGTGGGGTTCTGGGCGATGAGGCAGCGCAGGCAGGTCCCCAGGACTTGGTTCAGGCACTCAGTCTGCCCATTGGACTCGGGATGCTGGCCCAACGAGAGGCTGACCGTTGCTCCAATGAGCCTTCAAAATTCCTTCTAGAACCTGGACACAGATTGTGGACCACAGTCTGAGGCAATGTCTGTGGGGAACCCATGCAGTCTAAATACCTGTTCAAACATGATCTTGGCCATGTCCTTCGCCAACGGCAGCTTGGGCAAGGTGATGAAAATCTTCATAATCTTCTAAGAAAATCTGTCAACCATGGTAAGTACTGTGGTATTCCCCCTCAAAGGCGGCAGGCCTGTGACAAAGTCTAGTGCAATGTCGCTCCAGGGGCGGCTGGGAACAGGAAGGGGGTGTCGGAGGCCCGTCGGCACCTGGGAGATTGATTTACTCCTAGCACACACACAAGACAAGTCTCCACATATTCTTTAACATCCTTGTCCATGGAGGGCCACCAGAACTGCTGTTTAATGAAAAACAGAGTTATTTTAGCCCCCCTGGAAGGCAGATTGTGTAGTGTGAGCCCAGGTAAATTGTGTAGTGTAAGCCCAGTGTATAAGCTGTGATTGCGGCTCCACCGGCACATACAGCCGGTTGGCTGGACTACCCTGCAGCGGTGAGACCCCACTATTTGCAAGCCTTACCTCAGATACTATGGGCCAGGAAATGGCTCCAACCACACAGTCACGTGGGAGGATAGAGTCGGGTTCCTTGGCTTCCAGTTCGGGATCATACAGGTGAGACAGAGCATCAGGCTTAGTGTTCCTGGACTCCGCCCTGTAAGATAAAGAGAAGTGGAACTGGTTAAAGAACAGTGACCACTGAACCTGACAGAAATTCAGTCTCTTGGCCTGGCGGATGTATTGTAGGTTCTTGTGGTTGGTCCAGACCACAAAAGGCTGTTGGACCCCCTCCAACCAATGCCACCACTCCTCCAGTGCCACCTTGATCACCAGCAGCTCTCGGTTCCCCACGTCGTAATTCCACTCGGCGCTGGACAGTTTATTCGAGAGGAAGGCACATGGATGCATATTGCCATTCTGTGCTGAGCACTGTGACCGGACCGCCCCAATCCCCATGTTGGAGGCGTCCACTTCCACCACGAATTGCCTCATAAGATCAGGGACCATGAGGATGGGAGCGGCGGTGAAGTGTCTCTTCAGAAGATCGAACACCTCCTGGGCTGCCATCATCCACTGAAACAGAGTCTTGGGAGAGGTTAATGTATGCAGAGGTGTGGCAATGGTACTGTAGTTCTGGATGAACCAATGGTAGAAGTTGGCAAACCCTAGGATTTTCTGCAACTTCCTATGATTACCCGGAACTGGCCACCCTGTGACCGCCTTTACTTTAGCCGGGTCCATCTGTCCCGATCCAGGGGCTATGATAAAGCCTCAGAATGATACGGGCTCGGCATGGAAAACACTTCTCTGCCTTGATGTACAGGTGGTTTTGTAGTAGTTGTGACAGGACCTGGTAGACGTGGTTCAGATAACTCACGGGATCTGTGGAGAAAATTAGAATGTCATCCAGATACACACATATATGAAACGGTTCAAGAACTCATGCAACTCGTCATCAAATAAGTTCTGGAACACTCAGAGAGCGTTAGTAAGACTGAATGGCATGACCAGGTATTCATAGTGCCCCAAGGGAGTATTGAATGCAGTGTTCCATTCATCACCCTCCCTGACTCTTACTAGGTGGTATGCTTTCTGTAAGTCCAGTTTGGTGAATATCTTGATGGTTTGCAGCTGTTCGAACGCGGATGACATGAGTGGTAATGGGTACCTGTTCTTGATGATAATATCATTAAGCGGGGCATAATCGATGCACGGTCGGAGGCTGCCATCCTTTTTAGACACAAAAGAGAACCCTGCGCCTAACGGAGAGGATGAGGATCAGATGAGCCCCGCTTTCAATGAGGCCTTAATGTAATCGTCCATAGCCTTCCTCTCAGGCCTGGAGATAGAATAGTCACCCGACAGCAGTTTGTCCCCCGATTGCAGCTTGATGGCGCAGTCGTATGGGCAGTGAGGGGGAAGAGAGGTTGCCCTACATTTGCTGAAAACCACCCCTAAGTTGTGGTAACGGCCTGGAACCCCCGACAAATCCCCGTGGATTGAGTCTCTACCAAGACTCCGTCCACAGTTTTGGAGGACCTGAGGCACCATGGCTGGCACACCCCACTCCACCCGCACACAACCCTGGAAGCTCAGTCCACTACCGGATTATGGCTGAAGAGCCAAGGGTACCCCAAAATGATTGGGTGCTTGGAAGCGTCCAACACATAAAATTTAATCTATCAGCAGATTTTTTTCGCTATCAGCAGGGCAAGGGGTTCTGTAACCCAGGTGACGGTAAATAGCCTAGAGCCATCAAACACACTGGCCTCCAGCGGACGGGGCAAAAGCTCTGTCCTCAGTCCCAGTTCCTGCACTGTATCCCTGGACATCAGGCACTCATCCATCCCTGAGTCAATAAGAGCCCTGAGTTTGATGGACGAATCATTGGTGGTGACGCTTACCCCTGTCAACTGCCGCGACAGAGCCTCCGATACTCTGAACACACTCACCAGCCCCCAGTGACTCACCTGCTCCTTAGCTGGACAGGCATTGAGATGGTGCCCAGCTTGCTCACTGTACAAGCAGAGCTCCTGGTGCAGGTGCTGTCAACGCTCCTCTGGAGGAATCCTGGCTCAGCCCAGCTGCATGGGCTCCTCCACAGGGCAAGGAGAAACCAAATGACCTGTCATATAACCTGTTGGTATCCTGGCATGCTGGTCACCGGCGTCCCTGTAGGGTGAGCTGGACCTCCTGCTCCTCTTCCTGTCTCGATGGTTACGCAGCCAGTTGTCAGTGTGGATAGCCAGAGTGATGACCACGTCCAGATCGTCAGTAAGTTCCCGGGACCCCATCTGCTCCTGGACTTGCTCGCTCAATCCGTCTAGGAACGCCTCGATTAAGGCCGGCTCGCCCCAGCCGCTGTCCCCGGCCAGTGTCCTGAAATGGATGGCGTAATCCATGATGGTCTGCCCTCCCTGTGTGAGCCTCTTGAGTGCCTGCACAGCCTCACGTCCGGGTCGGGTAAGGTCAAACACTCTCCGAAGCTCCTCAATGAATCACTCTGGGGAGGCACAAACAGGCGAGTTCCGGGACCATTTGGCGGTAGCCCATGCCGCTGCTTGTCCCGGAAGGTGAGAAGTGTTGAAGTCCACCCATGACTCGGGTGTGGGGTAGGCCTTGGGGGTCATCTGGAAGTGCAATTCGCACTGAACCAGGAATGGCCGACAGAGCTCTGACTCCCCACTGAATTTTTCCGGGGGAGCCAAGCGTGGATATGCCCCAGTGACGGGCAAGGGGAAAGCGGCCACCGGGGTCATGGCCTGAGGAGGCAGTGTAGGGCTGGGAGCAGTGCTGGGACCACCTAGGTGGACACGCATGTCTTGAACCAGACGGGTGAGCATATTTACCTGACTAGCCAGTGCATCGACTTCCATTTTCAGGGCCGCCGCCTGCTTGTCGTAGGTGGGCGTCGGTCACTGTGAGGCACGTGGAGCTCCCTGGACTGACCCGAGTTGGCTGAGACCATGTTCAGGTCAGCACCTACTGTCAAGGTGTGATTCGTGGACCAGGACTCAATTGCTCGACTCAAAAGAGGATATTTATTAAAGCTTCCAACTCACATTCCCAAAACTGGAAGCAAGAAAAACAAAACAAAACCAAAACAAAATAGTGCTCAGAGAGGCTTATCAAAAGGCCAGCACAGCTTGTAAACAAAAAAACTACTCACCAATGGTAAGGAGAGAACTATAGCACAAATGGAAAACAGACTGACAGAATAACAGAATATACATGACTTCAGAAGTACGGAAACAACATGTTGACAGGAGACATGGATAAATGCCACCAATATATACACAGGATTAGATGAGACATCGCTGGATGCCAATCAGGGGCAGAGCCAGCGATCGCCAATCCAGGAAGGAGGGCCGGGTGTGAAGCTGAAAGGAACAAGAGAACAACTTCAAAATAAAAGTGGAATGGACCATGAACCAAAGAAAGACAAAACAGCACAAAACACTTAGCCTCACAGCCGCAACATGACAAATGCATATGATCATGTTCTTTATTATCAAGTCAATACAAAATATTTTAAATTCCCAAACATTATTTTTTAGTGATTAAAAAAAAAAATATATGCAAATGTGGTTTTCATCTTGGCCACAGCACTCTCGACCAGCTCTATACACTCAACAGGATCCTGGAGGGGCATGGGAGTTTGCACAATCTGTCCACATACATTTTGTGGATTTTGAGAAGGCTTTCATCCGTGTCCTCGGGCTATCTTGTGGGATGTGCTCCGGGAGTACGGTGTACCAGACTCCTTGCTACGGGTCATTCAGTCTCTGTATCACTGGAGCCAGAGCTTGATCTGCATTGGTAACAATAGGTCGAATTCATTTCCTGTTAGGGTTGGAGTCCGCCAAGGCTGTCCTTTGTCAGTGATTCTGTTCAGAATTTTTGTGGACAGAATTTCTAGGTGCAGCCATGGCTTTGAGGGGTTTTGTGGATGTAGGATCTCGTCTCTGCTTTTTGCAGATAATGTTGTCCTTTTGGCTTCATCGATCCAGAACCTCCAGTTCTCATTGGAGTAATTCGCAGCCAAGTGCGAAGTGGAAGCGGATGAGAATCAGCACCTCCAAGTCCGAGGCCATAGTTGTCAGCCAGAAAAGGGTGGAATGCACCTTCCAGGACTGGAATGAGGTCCTGCCCTAAGTGGAGGAGTTCAAGTATGTCGGGGTCTTGTTCATGAATGAGGGAAGGATGGAGCGGGAGATCGACAGGCGGATCGGTGCAGCCTCTGCTGTAAAGCGGAGTGTGTACCAGTCGGTCATGGTGAAGAGGGAGCTGAGCCACAAAGTAAAGCTCTCACTTTACCAGTCGATCTATGTTATAACCCTCACCTATGGTCACGAACTTTGGGTAGTGACCGAAAGAACAAGATATCGTAGATACAAGCCACTGAAATGAGCTTCCTTCGCAGGATGGCAGGGCTCTCCTTTAGAGATACTGTGAAAAGCTTAGCATTCCAGGAGAGCTCAGAGTAGAACTGCTGCTCCTCTGTGTTGAGAGGAGCCAGTTGAAGTGGCTCGTGCATCTGACTAGAATGCCCCCCGAACACCTCCTTGGTGTGGTGTTTCGGGCATGTCCAACCGTGAAGAGACCTCGAGGTCGATCTAGAAAATGCTGGAGGGGCTATGTCTCTCATCTGGCCTGGGAATGCATCGGTATTCCCCTGGAAGAGCTTGAGGAAGTAGCTGGGGAAAGGGATTTCTGGACCTCACTGCTTAGGCTTCTGCTCCACGACCTGATCCCGGATTAAATTAATAAAAATGATGATGATGATGATGATGATAATGATGGATGCAAGGGAACTTGAGTGCACAAATACACATGTGTCTCTTTAAGTTTCTTTTAGAGCTTTAATGTGTAAAACAATCAAAATCATAAGACGAGATTTCAACATTTGCATTTTAAGCTGTCTAATAACTTTTCTTATTCAGAAATGGAAGTAAACTGCAGAAACGCAAATGTTTTTATTTATACTACAGAAACTGCAAGATTAACAAACTAAAATTAGATTTGTGAGAGATTGAGAGAGAGATTTGAGATGGATTGTTTTTTATCCCACCACTTGCTCGAGGTGACTGTGAAAAAGTATGTGTCTGGTCTTTGGATTCAAGTACTATCTGCTCAGTATTATGTTTTTAATCCTGAGATTGTGGACTAATCAGATCACAACGTTATCATGTAGTACAGTGGTTGGTTTTTTTATGTAATGGACGCACACAAAATGCTTTAAATTGGTAAAGTGAAAAAAAATATGCATATATATTCACCCCCTTTTCTATGAAGTGCCTAAATAGGATATGGTGCTTCCTGGTACCTTCAAATGCCACATAAATTAAATAAGATCCACCTGTGTGCAAGCTAAGAGTCATATGATCTTCGCATATACTGTATACACCAATTCTGAAATTCCCCAGATTTTGCAACACCAATAATCAAGAGGCACTACCAAGTAAGTGGCACCATGAAGACCAAGGAGCTTTCAGGAACAACATATAAATCAGGGTTGAGCTATCAAAAAAGTGAAATCTTGAAATTCTCATGGAGCACCATTAAATACATTTATCTTTTCATTTTCTGAACTGCTTAATCCTAATTAGGGTCTCTTTGAGTCTGGCACAATTCTGAGCTGACTCTGAGAGAGAACAGAGTATACCCTGGACAGCTTATAGCTTTGTTCAGCAATGGCTTTCTTTTTGCTACGCTTCGTTAAAGGCCAGATTTTTGGAGTGCACAATTCAAGATTCAAGATTCAAGAGTTTTATTGTCACAAACAAGAATTACGTAAAGCAATTACTGGCAGTGAAATGCT
>JAQNCB010000007.1:1649516-1659559 GCA_030068295.1 Euristhmus nudiceps | reverse complement strand
GTGTGTTTCTTGCACTGTTGGGAACTTGAGACTTAAGCATTTCACTGCCAGTAATTGCTTAATGTAATTTCTTGCAAGTGACAATAAAACTCTTGAATCTTGAACACTATGGTATGTTCTGTACCACTCTAACATATATCTCTGCCACTCCAGACTTCCTCATACAATGCAACACAGTTCCTCTCTCAGTACCTTGTCATATGCTTTCTCCAGATCGAGAAAGACACAATGCAGTCCCTCTGACATTCTCTGTATTTCTCAATCAGCAACCACAAAGCAAATACTGTATCTGTTGTACTCTTTCTTGGCATGAAACCATACTGCTGCTACAAATGCTCACTTCTGCCCTTAGTCTGGCTTCCACTACACTTTCCCATAACTTCATTGTATGGCATCGTATTGTATCAACTTTATTCCTCTGTAGTTGCCACAACCCTGCACGTCTCCCTTTGTTCTTAAAGATCGGTACCAGCACACTTCTCCCCATTCCTCAGGCATCGTCTAGCTCTCTAGGATCTTGTTGAATAACCTGGTCAAAAACTCTACAGACACCTCTCCTCGGCACTTCCCTACCTCCACAGGTATATCATCAGGACCAACTGCCTTTCCACTCTTAATCCTCCTCAGTGCCCTCCTAACTTCATCTTTACTAATCTGTGGTACCTCCTGGTCTATAATGGTCACGCTCTCTCTCATTTTCCTCATTTATCAACTCTTCAAAGTACAAAAACATGCAAATCAATTGTATGACTTCCTTATGCTGAAGAGGACATGCCCTTGAAATGAGTGTTTCAACAAGACAATGACCCCAAACACACTAGTAAACGAGCAAACTCTTGGTGCCAATGTTCTGGAGTGGCCAGCCCAATCACCGGACCTTAAGCCAATCGAGAGCGTGTGGGGTGAGATCAAAAATGCTGTTTCTGAAGAAAATCCAAGAAATGTAACATATTTTCCGGACTATACGTCGCTCCGGAGTATAAGTCGAATTGTCCAAAAATGGCATAATAAAGAAAAAAAAACATATATAACTCGCACTGGAGTATAGGTCACATTTTGGGGGCAGTGTTGTTTAAATGATTTTTTTTAACGCACCTTTTTTTGGATGACGACAACATGACGATGATGCACTAAAAATGGATCTTTGGTGACTAAAACATGACGAGACGAGGCGTAACGAAAATGTTGGTGTGTGAGACACTCACCGTGCGTGTCTGCCTACTCTGCACGTAACACAGAGCTGGGAGGGAAAAGGCTCACCTTTACACACAGGAACTTATAATTCCACTGAAACATTAGACTGTCGGCTCAAGCATGTTAAAACAGACTCTTCATTTCAATTTAAACTCTACAGTTTATGATATGCTTTAGATCTTGCGTGAGGAGTCATTTAGCTTAGCATTAGCCTCTGTTTTTTAGCCTCTGTTATTGACCTGTCTCAGATGCCGATGGAGAGAAAGTTCGCTGTGATCTGCTCTCACTACAATTTGCTGACACTGAAATCCTCTGTTTTTAATCCTGTTAATGCTTTGAATCCTCGGTGTTTAATATTACCACTTAAAACATTCACAATAAATGCACTGTCTTTCCGGACCATTGGAAATCTGAGTCAGCATTTTCAACAAGCATTAAACGCTTCCTGGGTTGCCAGGTGTTAAAAATAATCAATATCTGAACTGCGGTTGCCAGGGTTGTAAATTTTCAACATGTAAAATGCAGTTGCCTGTTAAAAAAAAAAAAAAAAAAAGATATATATATATATTGTAATGTGTTATTAATTTAACATATAAGTCGCACTGGAGTATAACTCGCACCCCTGGCCAAACTGAAAAAAAAACAGCGACTTATAGTCCAGAAAATACGGTAAATGAATTGTGGAATGTTGTTAAATAATCTTGGAGTGGAATAACAGCTATAAGGTGCCACAAGTTGGTTGACTCCATGCCACACAGATGTGAAGCAGTTATAAAAAAAACTGTGGTCATACAACTAAATATTAGTTTAGTGATTCACAGGATTATTATATCCAAGAAACAAAAAAAGTTTGTACAAAATAGTTTTTAGTTTGTAAAGTCAACGGCAGACACCTATTTTTGTGAACATACCCCTTTCAACTAATTGCCCAATTACACAGCCTTAAGAGCATGCATATCATGAATGCTGGGTCTTATTGGTTTTCTGAGAATCTACTGCACCTTCTGGTAAATTGTATATAGCAATAAATAAATATATAAATAAATAAATAGCAATAAAAAAATTACGCTAAAAACCTGGATTCATCTGGTTAGTCACATTGGACTGCTATTATTTTGAACACTACTGTATGCCATCTACCACTCTAACATATTTCTCTTCCACTCGAGACTTCCTCATACAATGCCACAGTTCCACTCTTGGTACCCAGTCATATGCTTTCTCCTGGTCTACAAAGACACAATGCAGCTCCCTCTGACATTATCTGCATTTCTCAGTCAACATCCTCAAAGCGAACACTGCATCTGTAGTACTTTTTCTTGGCATGAAACCATACTGCTGTTCACAAATGCTCACTTCTGTCCTTAGTCTAGTTTACTCTACTCTTTCCCATAACTTCATTGTTTGGCTCATCAACTTTTTCCTCTGTAGTTGCTACAACTCTGCACATCTCCTTTGTTCTTAACGATCGGTACCAGCACACTTCTCAATCCCTCAGGCATCCTCTCACTCTCTAGCATCTTGTTGTGTTGAGCAACCTGGTCAAAAATTGTACGGACACCTCTCCTAGGCACTTCCATTCCTTGACAGGTATGTCATCAGGACCAACTACCTTTCCACTCTTCATCTTCTTCAGTGCCCTCCTCACTTCATCCTTACTAATCTTTACTGCCTCCTGGTCCATAATGGTCACCTCTTCTACTCTTCGCTCTCTCTCTCTCTCTCTCGTTTTCCTCATTTATGAACTCTTCAAAGTACTCTTTCCATGTTCCGATCAGACTTCCAGCATCTTTCAGTACATTTCCATCTCTGTCCTTGATCATCCTGTCCTGCTGCACATCCTTCCCATCTCTATCTCTCTGCCTCGCCAACCTGTATAAAATGTTCTCTACTTCCTTTCTGTCCAACTGATACCATATTTTCCGGACAAGTCGCACTTTTTTTCTTAGTTTGGCCAGAAGGCGACTTCAGACTCCAATACTCCAGAGCGATGTATATGTGAAATTAGTAACACATTATTATATAAAAAGTGAAAAAAATAACTGGCAACCACATTTCACAATTTGATTACTTTTTGCCCTGACAACCGCAAGACTGCGCTATTGGGTTGTGAATTCAGTCTAATTTTGCTGAGATGCTTTGTGAATAAGACTCTTGCACCGGAAATTAAGTCAAAATGTCAGGTTGGGGCCGGCGAGACGCGCCGACACCGCGATGATTTTTTTGTGCCCCATAAACAGTTCAAGGCAGATCCACAAGGCAGGAAGGAGAGTAGAATGCAGCACAAAACTTTATTAAATAACTCAACAAAAACAAACCTTATTCTGTATAAGTATAAACCTACTTATTCGGTTCTGTGGGCTTTTACACCCCGATTAACTCAACAACTACTTGAAGTTCCAGAAAAGAAAACCAGGAGAAACATGTCAGAAACATGTCACGTGAACACAAACAGAAGACAATACTCCAGCAAACTAGCAAGAAAAACTGAGGCTCTTAAATAGCACATACAAACTAGGCACACCTGAAATGAATGAAAAAAAAGAGATAGCCCGGAGAGGAGGGGGGATGCCGAGCGCCTCAACGACGCCATCTGGCGGCGGAAAGATGCCAAATCATGACAGAACCCCCCTCAAAGACTGCCACCTGGGGGTCTAAACAACAAAAGGAAAGGAAACACAAACAAGGAATACATGATCAAACTCAAATATACCCATACGGGGAACCAGAAGCTCCGCCAACGGACACACCCCTCCCAAAAACAAAGCTCAGTTCGTGGGGTTATGGGAGAACCAAAAAAAAGGAAAAGGGAGAAAAAAGGTCCAAACAGCCCCCATAGAGTCCAACAGTCACAGTGGGGGTTTGGGCTCTGGCGTGAGCCGCCACGGCCAAGAAACCGTGGTCTACGCGGATGAGGAGCCAGACGTGGAGGAGTGGCTGGACAAGGAGCAGTCAGACGTGGAGGAGCCAGACGTGGATGAGCGGCCAGACTTGGAAGAGCTAGACGTGGAAGAGCCGCCAGACGAGGAGCAGCCAGTCGTGGAGTCGGAGAAACAGCCAGCAGCAAGCTGTCGCCAAAGCTTGTGAGCAGTCTCGCCCCAACGAACCCACGCGACGCTGCGCTGGCGTTTCCAGGGCTTACCCCGGGACCCATATGGGAGTGCCAGCTTGACCACCGGTGCAATCGAGGGCGCTGGCTCGACCCCCGGTGCAGATAAGGATGCTGGTTCAACCCCCGGTGCAGGCAAGGACGCTGGCTTGATCTCTGGCACAGAGAGAGAGGGTTCGGCCTTGACCGCTGGCCCAGACACTGAGAGAGCGGGCTTGATCGCTGACACCGACACTGAGAGAGTGGGCTTGACCGCTAGCACAGACACTGAGGGGGCGGGCTTGACTGCTGGCACAGACACTGAGGGAGCGGGCTTGACCGCTTGCATAGGCACTGAGAGAGCGGGCTTGACTGCTGATTCCGACATTGAGAGAGTGGGCTTGACCGCTTGCACCGACACTGAGAGATCGGGCTTGACCGCTTGCACGGACACTGAGAGAGCGGGCTTGGCTGACACTGGTGGAGGAATGGGCGCTGACCCAGTGACGGGCCGTGCAGGTGATGACCCGGGAAAGGACAGTGAGAACATAGGTCCAACGACGGAGCGGGCAATAGCCCGGGTACGGACGGAGTGGGCAATAGACCGGGTTCGGACGGAGCTGGCAAGGGACCGGGATCAGACGGAGCAAGAGTTGACCCGGCGGAGAACGGAGCGGGCAATGGACCAGGATTGGACGGAGCAGGCGACAGCCCGGGGACGGACGGCTCGGGAAAAGACCCGACGACGGACGGAGCGGGCGACGGCCCGGGGATGGACGGCGTGGGAATAGACCCGACGAAGAACAGAGGACGGCGGCCCAGGAACGGACGGTTCGGGAATAGACCCAGCGACGGTCGGAACGGGCGTCGGCACAGGGACGGAAGGCGCGGGAATGGACACGGCGACGGTCGGAACGGGCGTCAGCCCAGGGACGGATGGCGCGGGAATAGACCCGGCGACGGTCGGAACGGGCGTCGGCACAGGGACAGACGGCGCGGGAATAGACCCGGCGACGGTCGGAAAGAGCGTCGGCCCAGGGACGGACGGCACGGGAATAGACCCGGCGACAGTCGGAGCAGACGACGGCCCGGGAATAGACCCGGCGACAGTCGGAGCAGAGGACGGCCCGGGGGACAGATGGCTCGGGAATAGACCCGACGACGGTCAGAGTGAGTGACGGCCCGTGGACGGACGGCTCAGGAATAGACCCGGCGACGGACGGATCGGGCGGCGGCCTGGGGACGGACTGGGCGGGAATAGACCCGGGACGGACGTCTCGGGAATAGACCCGGCGTGGGACGGCGCGGGAATAGACCGGGCGTGCTAAAACAGTGCTCGATACACTTGTGTGTCTACTGAGGATGTTTTTGGACTAAGGGAGGAAACTGGAGTACCCAGAGGAAAAAGCCACATGAGCACAGGGAGAGCATACAAATTCTACACAGAAACATCACGATTATGTGTATATATAAAATGAGATAAGGTTAGATTTTTATATTTTACTGTTTAAGGGATTGAGGAAAATTAACACTTACTTCAAAACAAAAGATCTCTACGATATTCAAAGCTTGGGATTTTTAAAAATATTTATCCCTGCTTAAACCCACTGTACAACTTTATCCCCGACCTGTCTGGTGTATTCACTGGGCTTCATTTTTATTTATTATATTTACAGAATTTGGCAGATGCTCTTATGCAGAGTGAATTATAATTATTATTTTTATACAACTGAAGGTGAAGTAGCCCAGCCCAGCCATCTCTGAGTGGAGGCGGGGTACACCCTGAACAGACAAACTATTCACACTCATATTAACACCTCGGGGCAATCAGCAATATCCATTTCTCCTAATGTGCTGTCTTTTGACTGTGGGAAGAAACAGAGCACCTGGAAGAAACCTATACAAACACATGGAGGGCATGCAAACAGAAATGCTCTCGCCAGGCACAGGTCTCAAACATAGGACTGTCTAGCTATCCAATAACCATACACCCATTTGTCGGATTTATCTTGAATTATTCTTACAACCAGAATTATTAGATGCTGGACTGGTACAGATCACAAGGTCATATGTCTGAAATATTTTTTCTTCAATAGCTTCCTTCCTGTTTTGAGCATATTTAAGGGTATTTCTGGAATGCAAATTAATAAGGAGAAATGGACTGCCTGGTTGTGGAGACATTCTAGTCATGACCGCTGACATCAAGAGCGAATTATGCTTTTGGACTCAAACTTTTAAAAATTATTAAGACACTCTACAGCTCGGTGTGAGACAGAAGGGAAATGCAAGAGCGCAATACCAACAATTTTAATTTAATTTTATTAATTACTTTTATGATAGTTTTGGGTCACAAAGGCGAGAAAATTAGGAGTGATAAAATATAAGGAAGATAAAGGATAGTAGGTGTTGAAATTAATTTGTAAATCTTTCCCAAGCTGCGTACGAGCGCTACATGGATTATGGGAATTCATCCATTCATTCATTCATTTTCTGAACCGCTTAATCCTAATTAGGGTCACGGGGAGGCTGGCGCCCATCTCAGCCAACTCTGGGCGAGGGCAGAGTACACCCTGGACAGCTCGCCAGGCTATAGCAGGGTGTATGGAGATTCAGAATCATGCAAATGGAATACTAGGAGAATAAGAGGTGGTGAGCAGTCTGATTGAAACTGTCATGTCTTACGTTCTTAACTTTTAGCACTGACAGCAGTCTTAGAGGGATTTATAAGCAGATTATACATATTTAGCTAAAGTATTTAAAAGGGATTGCCACTTGTGTTTAGCACAGATGGTGCATTTTATTTCTTTAGCATTACAATAAACAACATGCTTTGCAAGAGAAGCTCTGAAGTAACTTTTGGAGATAAATATCAACATGTCAACCAAATGAGTTAGGGTTTTTTGGTGTCATGAGCTTGTATGCATACAGCTGTCATGGAATCTAATTCTTAATGATTGATTGGCATCAGTCAGTGGGCCAAATGCCCGTTGCCCTTGGCCAGACATTCGCGGCACACCATCTTTATTTCAATCTTTATTGTGAATGGCAGGAAGAGCAATGCATCTGGCACGAGAAAAAAATGTTGTGTGCATGAAATGCGTGGGTGCAAGTTTTCCGGCATGCGCCAGAAACTCCGGTTTTTCGGGACTGAATTTAATCAGTTTTCCAAATCGTGTAAATCCATTGAGTTTTCTCGGGGTGGGGGGAGGGTGTAGGGGTACGCTTGGTGGCCGCGTAGGCATCGACATGGTAGGCGGTTCACATTACTGGCTCGGTTCGTGGCACTGCGCACATCCACAGTAATATTTCGTGTGGTGTGATTTTCACACTAGAACTCATAACATCGGTAATTTGATCTACCACGCTTACTTCCTTGGGCCGTATGGCTCTGACAAGCCGGCTGGGGTTAGGCAGTGCGATCGCTGTTGATTCCATCAAAGCATGTAAGCACGTTGCGTGGCGGAAAAAACAGCAGTCGTTCTCAGTATCCCCTATTTCTTTGATACTGTTAATAATGGCATGCATCAGTGCTTTCGTCACATACAAGACACACATAAAACAACTTCAAGAAGAAAAAGAGAAAAAGCATTAAGAAAAGCTGCAGACATCTGTACAGTTATTAAAATTAGGGAAAGCAAAGAGAGTGGCAAAATTAATGAGGCTTAAAAACCAAATCCAGAAAAAGATAACTAGCAGCTCTGCTGGTGATTCACATCAGTGTAAAAGAATCAAGAGAAAGTAACAGCTAAAATAAATTTGTGACATACGTTTGGGAAACTATTACTGTCATCACAAAAAAAAATTATATTTTGACTAGAATATAACATGGAAGTATTCAACTATCTGATACAGGTGCTATGAAGTAATAGATGAAATTGTCTACAACAAAATACAGTTGAACCTCGGTCAAACGGACACTGATGCAGCGGATATCGGATCCACCCATCTGATCAAAATCCCCTTCAGTCCGTTCGTTCCAGCTTTGTCCAGTAGGTGTCATGAGCACACCAGTGTTTATATGCCTGAGCTGTGATCTGTGCTGCGTGCTGTTTTTGCTTCCTATTTAGCCTTCTTTTGGCTCTTTAATTATTTGTGTATACTGTACTGTATTGCATTTATTTTGCCTTTAATTGTCACCATGCCTCCTAAAGCTAAGCTATCCCATACATCTAAGTATCACACTGAAATTACAGCTTATAAAGAGGCTTTAAGGAGGTGTGTCTATGCCCAGTGTTTGTGAAGAATTTGGAGTTAAAAAAGAAATGGTAAGTGATATTCGAAAATCAAAAGAAAGGTTACAAAAGTTTGCTGTACAGTTTGATGTCGGTTCGAGTAAAGACAGTAAAGGTAATGTGCATGCTCGTGTGACAATGAAAGTACCCGTTGTGGAGATAATGTCCGATAAGCTTGCTCGCCACATGGGAATAAACTGTATAGCTTCCACAACCAACCTGTGGAGGGTGGAGCATGGCGAAGCGGGTAGTACTAACGACGATGATGTTGAGCCTTTCAGGCGCCAGTTAAATTTATTACTGTATTATATATTACAATATGTAAATACATGTATTTATTGTACATGTACAATACAAATGTATTATTTGGGTGTTAACTTTTCAGTACTACTGTGCCTTTGCAGAACTTTGAGGTGATTTTACTTGTATACATTATGTAGTATATCCAGTGCTGTAGTGGTGGGTGCACGCTGTTACACGCCGTGTACCTACTTGTTTTAGTGGCTGAGTTGCGTGTACTGACTTAATTTGGTCTTCTTTATAGTTGATCAACGTAAATGTCCACGACTGTGTAAATAAAAAGCCGAGATGAAGTGCTAGATAGGTTCAATTGATTCAAAAGACCCCCCTTGCGGGAGGGGTATACACCCTCCCCGAGCTTCGCGCACCTCGGTTGCTTCGCAACCTTGAATGGCAGCATGTACTTACTTATTTTTTGACCACTACAGCACTGAGTTTATCCACCCCCATGAAAAAGCACTTCACTCTAACGGATTATTCACTCTAACGGACACCCCATCCCCCCTTTTAGTCCATTGGACCAAGGTTCAACTGTATATGCTTTTTGCAGAATTTACTTAAGAGTCTTTATTGATTACCTATCATATAAAAAATTAAATTGAAAATTGTAAGCTTATTCATTTTTACAGTTTGGTTATTTATACCGGTAGTCATTTATGGATCAAAACAGCATTATTTGTTATATGATCAGGCATATTTTTGGTTTAGGAAAAAACTGGTCAGTTGATAGTTGTTAGATTGTTCGACCAAATATGTCTCATAATTTAAATTAAAAAAATGTTTATTTTGCAACAATATATATGAATTTGCAGATTGCATATTACTGTAAATGTTGGTAAAAGATTGCATGAGAGACAACCATTTTAACTTGTGATTGAATTTTTTTTCCAAGCCCAAAGAGGGTGCACCCCTCCTTTGAAACCCTGTACGTCAGACTTTTCAGGTTTTTCAAATTTTCTAACTTGCACCCATGGAAATGTTGTCTTACCTTTTTCAGCAGTACTTAGATTAGCACTACACCTTTCACACAGACACACACACACACACACACACACACACCAAAGAGAAAAAAAAACATTGTGCACAACATATACCAGCTGAGCTTAACTGACGGTATACCGTATTTTCCGGACTATAAGCCGCAGTCTTTTACATAGTTTGGCCAGGGATGCGACTTATACTCCAGTGCGACTTGTATGTTAAATTATTAACACATTATTATATAATTT
>JAQNCB010000007.1:1634719-1649416 GCA_030068295.1 Euristhmus nudiceps | reverse complement strand
AGGATGCTGAGGTTGGAACTGCCAGGCAAGAGGCCTTGAGAACGGCCAAAGAGAAGGTACATGGATACACTTAGAGAGGATATGAAGTTAGTTGGTGTGAGACGAGGATGCAGAGGATAGGGATGGATGGAGGCGGATGATTCGCTGTTGCGACCCCTGATGGGAGAAACCGAAAGAAAAGTAGTAGTAGTAGGAGTAGGGTCACAGGGAGGTTGGCGCCCATCTCAGTCGACTCTGAGCGAGGGCAGAGTACACCCTGAACAGCTCAGCAGGCCATCACAGTGTGGGAACACGCTGATGGCTATGCAGCCTACTCTTGACGAACATCAGCAATGGTCCTTTTACATGCCTCTCACCACAGACAGTGAGAGACATGGCCAGCCTTTGATAACCCAGTTAGCTGCAGTGGGGGGACAGCAGTGAAAACTGTTGACAGTGGGGCTTGAACCCCCAACCCTGGGATCGGTAATCCAGCACCAGGCCACCACTGCCCCACCATGTTTTAAGTACAATACAATTGCGGTGCAATATTTTCACTCCTCCTAAATCACTGTGAGGAATTGGCCTTTGAAGTTAAATTTCAGAGAGAATTGATGCATAATCCATGCCATTCCTCACAATTAAGCACACACACACACACACACACACACACACACAAACACACACAGTGACGGAGGCTGGAGATATTGTGTATGTATTTGCAGATGAAAGGGTATAATTATGCAGACCGTGAAGAAAATTCAAAACACAGTTCAAAGTTCATGAACATGGAACAGGCAGGGGTCAGGCATTCAGCCAGCTTATCAAAGCAGAGATCAAACTCAGTAACACAATATTAGAGCCCAGGCAGGAATTTAGCAACAGTGAAACAAACTGGTTCATGCACAGTAAACACAAACAAAATGCTAAGGCACGGTAAGAATTGGCAACATGCAGCAAAAACAACACTTCACAATGATCATGATTAGTTTGTTTTGTTATATAATATAGTGTTGTATTTATATTATTGTTAATCATTGTGATTAGCTATCGAGCTACAGGCTAAAACTTTCTCTCACTCACTCTCTCTCTCTTACATATATACACACATACATTTTAGTTTATTTTATAAAAAAAAACAATCATGCACACACATGTAATGAGTGTTTCAAGAATTTAATTTCATGACGCATACATCATTTGAATTTTTTTGGATAAAATACTATAGTTAATGTTCTTATGAGTGTACACACCCTATGAAGTATTATTGCTACTTTAGGATAAATTAATTAAATAAATTGTACCAACATAAAATCAGAAGCACTATACTCAAAAGAGAATTAAACACAGTACATGAACATTGCCAAAAGAAGAAGAAGATGATGATAATGGAATGTTAGATAAAGCTGAATATCCCTCTTACCAGTACTGTCTTTTTTTTTTTGTGCAGATAACCGGTAG
Organism: Euristhmus nudiceps; assembly: GCA_030068295.1. Classification (NCBI taxonomy): domain Eukaryota; kingdom Metazoa; phylum Chordata; class Actinopteri; order Siluriformes; family Plotosidae; genus Euristhmus; species Euristhmus nudiceps. The sequence continues at coordinate 1,647,976 of JAQNCB010000007.1, read as the reverse complement.
GATGGTGGCAGTGGAAATAAGTGGGCACAGCTACCTGATGGCGTGCTGGCAGCCCATCCTAATTCTTATGCTTGCCACTGTGCTGTCCAGTTCTACCACAGGCTGCCCATCCCGCTGTGAGTGTAATTCCCAGGAACGTGCTGTTGTGTGCCACCGTAAAAAGTTGATGTCAATTCCTGAGGGTATTCCATCTGAGACAAAATTCCTCGACCTCAGCAAGAATCGAATTAAAACAATTAACCCAGAGGAGTTCTCTGGGTTTCCCAACTTGGAGGAACTGGAACTGAATGAAAACACAATATCCTCCATTGAACCGGGAGCCTTTACCAACTTGTATGGCCTTCGGACTCTGGGGCTGCGCAGCAACAAGCTCAAACTTATTCAACTAGGTGTATTCACAGGCCTTAGCAACCTTACTCGGCTTGATATTAGTGAGAATAAAATAGTGATCCTGCTAGATTACATGTTCCAGGACCTTTATAATCTACGCTCTCTGGAAGTGGGTGACAATGACCTGGTGTTTATATCCCACCGAGCATTCCATGGGCTCAACAGCTTGGAACACCTGACATTGGAAAAGTGCAACCTGACCTCTGTTCCTACAGATGCCTTTACACATTTGCACAGCCTTAACACTTTATGTCTGCGCAACCTCAACATTAATATAATCAGGGATTACTCCTTCAAACGCCTGTCCCGTCTCAAAGTTCTGGAGATTGCTAATTGGCCATTTCTGGACACAATGACTACTAACTGCTTATATGGTTTGAATCTTACATCATTAACAATTACCAATGCAAATTTAACATCAATTCCCTATGTGGCACTTCGGCACCTGGTTTACCTACGATTCTTAAACATGTCTTACAACCCCATTGTTATCATTGAAGGAAACAAGCTCCATGACCTGCTCAGACTACAGGAATTTCACTTGGTTGGCGGTAGATTGGCTTTAATAGAGCCGTATGCGTTTAGAGGACTCAACTATCTAAAGATTCTGAATGTGTCAGGGAATGCTCTAACTACCTTGGAAGAATCAGCTTTTCACTCAGTGGGGAACCTGGAGACACTGGTGCTATTTGACAACCCTCTTGCATGTGACTGTAGGCTTCTTTGGGTATTCCGCCGCAGATGGAGGCTCAACTTCAATCGCCAGCAGCCCACATGCACCTCACCTGAATTCGTCCAGGGAAAAGAGTTCAAAGATTTCCCTGACATCTTACAGCCTAATTACTTCACGTGTCGGAAATCAAGAATCCGGGACCGCAAAGCACAGCAGACATATGTGGATGAGGGAACTACTGTGCATTTTGCATGCCAGGGAGATGGAGATCCAGCGCCAGTTATTATGTGGCTTTCCCCACAAAAACAGTTGATTACTCCCAAAACGATAGGAAGACTTACCATGTTTCCAGATGGTACTTTAGAGGTGCGCTACGCACAGATCCAAGATAATGGGACATATGTATGTATTGCAAGTAATGCAGGAGGAAATGACACTGCTGTTGCTCACCTGCATGTACACAGCTACTCTCCTGTCTGGCCCAACCAGCCCAACAAAACTTTTGCTTTTATTTCTAACCAACCCAGTGAGAGCGGAGCTAATGGAACGAAAGCAACTGTTCCTTTTCCCTTTGACATCAAGACTCTTATCATCGCCACCACCATGGGATTCATCTCCTTTCTTGGTGTGGTATTATTCTGTTTGGTACTGCTGTTTCTGTGGAGCCGGGGTAAGGGTAACACTAAACACAACATTGAGATTGAGTATGTACCACGTAAATCAGATGCAGGACTAAGTAGTGGTACTGCTGATGCACCTCGCAAATTTAATATGAAAATGATTTAATCCATGCAAGGAGTGGCCACAACAGTAAACTCTGAATGACTGTGAATAATATATGAAACCTACCCTGACTAACCGCTGGGTCCTGCAACCTTCTTATAGAGGAAGTGCTAATGATGTGTGTTTGTTGTTGAAAATGAAGGAGAAAACTTCTACATGTCTCTGTGGTGATATTTTCTGCTTGGCCTTCAGGGACCATTTCTTGAAAGACAATTTTGTTGTAAAGCATTCAAGTGGAATTTTATGGGCAAAGGGAAAATGAATAATGAACCCTTCTCAATGTTTGTGTGAAACACCAAAACACAAAAGACAATAGTCCTCCTTTGCTGTCCTTTTGCCTGCATTATGTGTTATTGTATGATTTCTTTTTAATATTAAAAACTGAGATAGTTTTATCATACAGCAGCATTAGACCTTTCTGGGTTGCTAAGCACATTAACTAGTTCAATGCAATGCAGAAGATATAGTTTGTCTCAGATTATCACTGCCACACTCCTTGAATACTGTTGGTATCCACATATGCCCTGTCACATACATTGTACAGAGCATATTTTGAGACACTAATATCTTGATGTCCTATTAATTTGAGAATTTTATTTCTTCTTTTTGTGTACTTTTTACCAAAACAAAATGACTAGCTGGAAACCACAAAATGATTAAATTAATTGGTATCAAATAAAATCAGATGTAAATGTCTATGTAGTTTTGAAAATTTAAAAAATGAAAATCTTAACCTATACCTTTTTGGGATTACACAGCATGGCTCCCTGCAATGTGACATTCACCGCATGACTTCATTAAGCTCCTTTTACAGGATGCCAGATGTAAAGCCACCACATATCTATGAGATTTCTCATTATATTGAGGCTGGATAGCTTTGAATTTCCATTCTGTATGGTGACTATTTTAGCTTTGTGAATCCTTGATTATTCATTTTTCAGTTAAAAATCAAAGTCACAGATTCTATTGTATGGGAATTCATAATTTTGACCTTGACAAATTATTAAAAGGTGATTTCTTCCCCCCTCACGGATATCGATATGATTTCCCCCCATAGGATACCGGAATAAATGGGCAAAAATGCATTATGAAAAGTAAGGAAATATATTTGCAGAGGTTCTGAAACATTCCTTCAAGCCTCAATGAAACCTTGCAAGTGTTAATGTGACACAGCCTATAAAAGCACATCAGAATCCAATATGCAAATGCATGCCATTCAAATCACAGAGGGAATTATAGGACAGCATAGCTTTATCAGCTGATTTTCAGATGTGTGAATCCAATGTTTATCCATTAAGTTTGGTTACACTTTATTTATAGGTTATATCTATGACACATTTGTAAATGCATTGCACACTTCCAAAATATTCAGCTGCAGGTGCAAGTAGTTGTTTAACAAATAAATCTGTATTTAGCTACAAATGTAAAATGAAAGGGCACTTTACCTAAAAATCTCAAAGCAGCATTTTATTTCATTTCTAGCTCAGCTTTAACGCAATGCTAATAGCTAGCTGCTAACCACCATGAATTGCATCAATTGCTATTAGCGAATACATAGTGTCTAACATTAACTGTTTAGATACAAAAATAAATACAGCGAGAGAATATTCAGAACGTTTTGTAACATTACATTATGTGCTTTTAATTGGTCTTATAAAGTGAAAAGTTGCAGTACTGTGACAGACAAAGATGTTGCTTGTCATGTTGGATATAAGTATTTTGCACTCTGACTCATGCTGTTATGTGTTCATAGTCCTAGTGACACGATATTGCTAATGAGTGACTGATATATGACCCAACTGTGTAAAATTTTGCGACGAGCTGTAGATGAGCCACCAAAACCCAACAACCTGAAACATACAAAGCTTCATGCTGCTCACAACCCTACTTGGAATGGAGGAATGGGACGCGAGTGTGTTTTTCCTTCTCCCTCAGCTTTTCTTAGCCTTATACATTTAAATTTGATTGATTTGACCTAATCACCAAAAAGATAAATTTATATTTTGAACAACCATGCCAGCTCAGTTTTTTATTCTTGTGTCATTCTTTGGCAAAATTAACCTACTGCATTCCGTTCTAGGACATGGATTGCAGATAAAAAACGAACAGATTAAATACTGTAACTAGTTAAAAAGGTTAATAATGTTTGAACTTCAAATGTACAAAATGTATAATTAATACTCAATATTACAGAAACAGTGTGATTCTTGGTCTGTTATATCAATAATAAATGTATTCATAGAATGTTTCAGTGGGATCTTGTTTAAACAAAGCCAGGATGATACAACAACGATGGTAGTTTATTTTAAATCATGATCTTTGTTTAATTACGACTTGGTGCTGTTGCCATTTTGGCCAGGGCTCCCTTGAAAGAGATTTTGTAATCTCAGTGGGACTCACCTGGTTAATAAAAGGTGAAATAAAATAATAATAATAAAAATCTAATAAAAATTAAATAATCCAGATGTCACTGTATACATTTAGGCAGTATTAATGAGTAAAAGCTTTATGTTTGTTTTATTGCATCTCTTCAAGGGACATAGACATGAAGACTTTAATGCTTTTATTCAGAAATTTTGTCACCTCTCTTTTGCACAGAGTGGGCTGAGATAGGCCCTAGCCTCCCGAATCTAGTAGGATTAAGCTTTTGGGCAAGTAAATGCACGATGAATGAGATAAGCATGCAGAATTAACTAAATTCAAGTAGTTAAAGGAGCCATAATATATACATTTACAGTTATAAAATAATTTTATTTTACAATCAATAATATTTTAGTGTATTTTACATGTATACATATTTTACTATGTTTAGATTAAAACGATAAAAAAATATATTATAGCAGGTAATGAGCATGGATAAGCATTTATTTTATTAATGTTAATGTGCTTGACAACCCTGATGTTCATGCTGCCTTTAACAATTTTCTGTAGTCTTTATTCATTCATTCATTTTCTAAGCCGCTTAATCCTAATTTGGGTCATAGGGAGTCTGGTGCCCATCTCAGCCGATGCTGGGCAAGGGCGGGATACACTCTGTACAACTTGTCAGGCCATCGCAGAGACAACACTCACACAACCATTCACAGGTTACACCAAGGGGTGATTTGGAAGAGCCAATTCGCCTACTCTGCATGTTTTTGAACTGTCGGAGGAAACCATGGTACCCGGAGGAATTCCATACAAGCAAGGGAAGAACATGCAAACTCCGCACAAAAAACGCCCGAGCTGGGAATCGAACCCAGGCCCTCTTCCTGTGAGGCGGACGTGCTAACCACTACGCCTCCGTGCCGCCTTGCTGCAGTCTTATGATAAAAAAAAAATGACTGATTCCTTCCTTGAATTTCAACTCACACCAATTTGAATAAACATTCCCAAAAGAGTCCCAAAAAAGTTTTATATGAATTTTGAAAATCCAATACTTTTCTATCATAATATGCCTTGCAAACACAGTTAAAGAGTAAATAATGAAATTATGCTGGTTGTGATTCTGGCTTTCCGAGAGTATGTGTGTGTAATGTTCTTCAATTAGTGATAGTCTTTATTATGTGGTTGTCAGAGCTTTGTGGATGTGAAGAGGAAAAAGGAGAACTGAGTATCCATTTAAAGACAAAGTCGTTTAAATTCCAGAGAAATTATGTTGTTGTCTTGATGCTAATGGAGGAGCAGAGATGGTTTTAACTTATACATTAAAAATAAATATAATAATATAAAAATATATTTAGAATCTATCTATAATCAGGATTGACATACCATGATGCAATTTGTTGATAATTTTTAATGTCTAAATCTCCAAACCTCCTGTGCTCATCATGTGCAAACTCCTAAAAAAGACTAATAAAATGCTATCTTGTCATTTCTTTATACCTTCATCATAAGATGTTAAACAATGTGGTCCACAGCATTCATTTATGATGGGTAAAGAATCTTAACTATGAAAAAAAAAAGAAATATTGATTGTTTTGTGCAATAAAAGGTAATATTCAGTTTTCATTTAACAATTTTATTGATGTTGAATTGTTGAAAATATGGTATGTTGTATTAAACCATTTATGGAGATTTCATAAAAAGAAAAACCTATCTTGATTGCAGAGTCTGTTAGCAGTTAACATTCACTGAGTTACGTGAAGTGTATCAAAATGCTTCAGCACAATTTACCCTCAGAATGTTAAATCAATTTGTCTTCTTTTATTTACATTTGTCTTAGATTACCCAAAGCTCAAAATGGTTTATCTAAAAGAGCAATTGTTTAATATTATTCTGAGGTTTTGGGGACTGAGCCATGGATGACTGCTTAGTCCCTTATGTTTTGATGTCAATACAACAAAAGAATGTGCTGAATACAACAAAAGAATGTGTTGTTAATGATTTGAAGGTTTTTAGAATTGCTTTTTCTTTTGAGTTTTATGAAGCAGCTTGTGTGAGGGCAGTGCAGTTATACAACATGGCTCCCTGCATAAAACAAAATATTAACAGTTATGCACTGTTATATAGATATCGCAAAATATTTTCCAAAACAGAACAAGGGGAAATGTTTATTTTTGCAACATCCACTGAGCCTGAGGTGCATAATTTTAGTAAATTCTACATGGAAACATAAGCAAAAGGTATAAAAATTTGATTTTAGGGGTTATTTATTTATTTTTAAGCCATGAAGGACACAGACAATGCCCCAGCCATCGCTTTAGAGATTAGAGTTTTCATGCCTTCCAGAAAGATAACAAAAAACTATTTTTATAGTTTATAATTACATATTTTAAGCATAATCAAGACTAGTCAGGTGATCGCTACACTTTTAGCTGAGGCAAGAAGAACTACGGAGTGTTTTAGCATAGTTAGCTTTTGGTAGTCTGCATACTATATGGATAGACAAGAGAACACACCTTCATGAAGCCAGTTCTCTTGTCTATCCATATAGTATGTAGACAAGAGAACTGGCTTCATGGAGGTGTGTTCACACATTTATCCAAATTATTGCATAAACTAGAAGGAGACACCACACAAAAAGACTAAAATGAGGTGATCATGGTTTACATGTCTATTTTTTTAACTGAGACAAGGATTGTTCAGGTGAGCTGTGCACTTTGAGATGAGCTAACGGATCTGTCTATGATACCCAGGGTAGCACAAAGGGGATTGTATTCTTATTTATAGGTGAGCCGACATGGAGCACTAACACAGAAAAAGACCAGGGGTCTCATTTATAAAACTGATAGTAGGATCCTTACTAAAAGTGTACTTATGGCCAAAATCCAAAATTTGCATGCCCCCAAAATTATTCATATTTATAAGACCCGGTGTACACACACCTGTAAGCAATCTTCACTTTATAAATCACAGAGTGCATACAAGTGTGCACACCTGAATTCTGGCCCTGCACACACCCCTTTTTTTGCTATAAATGGTCAATGCAAACACTTAAAACAGCACACAGTGGCAGAAAAAAATCCCACAGCCACTCCATCTTTCCACTCCTTTTCCAACAGGATTGTAACTTGTTGCTTGAGTGTTAAAGAATGATTTGCTTGGATGTTGTGTGCATTAAATGTGTGAAAAAGAAGCTTATTCATTAAAGTTGGGTGTAAAGAGAAGACTGTCTTCCCACCACCAGAGCACATCTGCAACTGCAGGGGGCAAGTGCGCCAAATTGCCATGGTGCAGTATTACGCACAGGGCTCATTGCAGTCTTTGTATATTTACAGCAATTAGACTGATTGATAACACCATAAATAAATTTCAGGGTCAGATAGCGATATCCCACACCTTGAAATACATTCTGAAACATGAAGTGTGGAAACATTACACTTTTTTATGTTTGTTATAAACAGCAGGACTGAAAAGACTGGAAAAGATTAATGGATTAATTTTAAGACTTTAAGATTTGATTGATATTTAATTATATGTTTACAGTATCATAGGAAAATATTGAGTTATTTATAACATGTTCGGTATACGCGATGTTTGTTGTATGCACTGTGCATTAGTTTCCTTATCCTGCACTCCGTTACAGGAAAAACATGATGGAGAGACAGTGGTGATTAAGCACCCAAAAGGAATTTTAATTTCAGATTTCAGTTCTATTTTGGAAGAGGGCGTTACAATCTTAAAAAAGTGCAAAATAACGTTGTTGAATTAATTCATCGTGATTACACAGATCTCACATTTGATACTGGGTAAAATTAAATCAATGATTGTAATTGTAATTAGACTTCAGTTCACCACTACATCAAATGAGAAAATGCGTACATGTGGTTCAGAGTTTGCATACAGGTACACACATTCTCCTGTCAAGTTTGATTTTTATAGATTACAGCCTTTGCATGAAAAGTAACATACATGACTTTCAGGTCCTGGTTCGTACGTATGCTACATTTATAGCAAAGCTCTAGCATTATACATCGTATATAACATTTAGCTATAGCACTGCAATGGCCTGGCGACCTGCCCAAGGTGTGCCTCACCCAGAGTCAGCTGAGACGAGCGCCAGACTCCCTGCAACCCTAATTAAGATTAAGCAGCTTAGAGAATGAATGAATACATATAGCTCTAGCTTTTTTTGAGCAAAACCCCAGTGAGAAGGAAAAACGTTGAATCATTGAGCTGCTTTTTGAACATCAAGAAGAACTGACAGTGTCTGTCCTTCCCTCTGGAATATGTGTACCCATGGGAACCATGTGGTGACATTTCTCATCCAAGTATATAACTGTCATAATAGGAATGAATGTCTGAGTGACAGTAAATTCCTCTACTCTATCCTCACTTCCAAACTGTTACTTGTTTCAGGCTATTCATTCATTTTCTGAACCACTTAATCCTAATTAGGATCACAGGGAGGCTGGCACTCATCTAAGCCGACTATGGGTAAGAGCAGAGTACACCCTGGACAGCTTGCCAGGCCATCACAGGGCAGAATAATGCTCACAGCTATGCAGCCTACTCTTGGCAGAAGTCAGCAATGGTTCTTATACATGCTCCTCACCACAGACAGTGGGAGACATGGCCAGCCTTTGTTAACCCAGTTACCTTCAATGGGGGACAGCAGGGACAACCGTTGAGAGTGGGGTTTGAACTCCCAACCTTGGGATCAGTAATCCAGCACCTTACCAACAGGGCACCACTACTCCTGCCTAACTAATCCACATGCATTAAAACCGTATGCAGTAGGTATATTTATTTCTTTAGTTGTCAAAATAATCTATTACCGCCAGTACATGCATTACTCATTTGAATAGCAAGGCTTTTAATCTCATGATGCTTCTGGCAGGTATTACATGCTTACATAAGAGAATCTATTCAGCGGACTGGCATCTTACTATGCTGTGGTAATGGTAGTGGAGCTTGCATTGGGTTTTTTCAACATATGAATACTCATTCACACTCTGACTAGGATTAAAATTTCTTCGATATTTTGTAGCTAAATGTCATTCATTTGGTCAGTAAATCTTATATTTTACAGCGTAAGAAATGTCTTTGTGACGGGAACTCAGTGAACCTTCAAGACCATGTAATCAGCACATTAATGTTGCCAGTTAGATTGCCACTGGTGAACAGTTATGGTTAGGGTTAGGGTTAGGGTAAAACTTAGACAAAGGGCAGCGGTTTGAATGTATCTATTTTACCCACTTGAGTTCAGCCTGAAAGTGCAACCTTCTATGGGCTCACCACCCATGAAGGGCTCAGATACTACGCCAGTCAAGAGGCAGGCCAATTTCATTTCTTTGGTTCTCGTTATGTGCCTCCGGGCGGTTCTTTTATTTTGACATGTTCTCTGCTTTCTGTTTTCAGCTCAGCACTTCCGGGTAGCTCGTGAGCGGCATCACATCATCTCCTCACTCAGCTGTTTCTCATTTACTGGTTCTATTTATAGGCTGTGTTATGTTTTGTCTTTTGTCAACACGTCTGCTTTCGTTGAGTATTGACTCACGTTCTGTTAACCTACCTTTCCAAGTTCATGTTCTCTGTAAGTGTTTGTTATCGTGTTTATTTTTGTGTTCGTGTGTGGTTCCTTCCGAGCGGTTTTTGTTTCTTTATTCTTTTATTTTTCTTTCCCCTTTTTGTATCCTGGAATTATTGACTGGAGAAATAAACCTGCTCTCTTTGGAGTCACGCGTTTGGGTCCTGCTTTCTTCACTAACCGTATCAGAACCCACGTATGCTGCTTCTCCTCCTGAATCACCATGCACTTTTTGTCCTGAACCACCATGCACGTCCACCCCAGCAAGACAGTGTGCTCCAAATGTCAAGCCTAAAACACAGCGCGTGCCCATTCCTGAACAACAGCGCACACTCATTCCCGAACCACAGCACGCTTCCACCCCTGCCGTGGCAATGGTATCCGAGGAGGAAGATGAGCACAAGGCCACGCCACCACCCGAGATCGCCCCCGACCTATTATTGCTCAGTAAGCGAGTCACTGCCTCCCGCCCCGCCAGAGATCCGCCGGAGATCAAGTCGGAGTTCAAGCCCGAGATCAAGCCCCAGTCCGAACCTCAGCACCTGCGTGCTTCTCAAACGACAAAGCATGCTCACTCCAGAACTCCAGCATGCGCTCGCTCATAAATGCCAGCATGTCTCCAGGGTCAAGCCCGGACCTCCGCACGTGGCCACTCTTCAACGCCAGCGCACACTTGCTCGTAAACGCTGGCTCTTGGTCCAGCCCAAGCACGTGCTCCAGTCCAAGCCCGAGTCTGTGCTCCAGTCTGAGTTCCCGCCCGCATCTGCCCCTAAACGCTGGCGTGCGTTCACTCCTGAGCGCCAGTGCGGACCCGCTCTTAAACACCAGCATGTTTTCAAGTCTCCACTGGAGTTCCTGTCTGCACCCAAGCATCCCATCGCTCCCAAGTCTCATGGCCTACTCTAAACAAACAACAGCAATGGCTCTATTACATGCCTCTCACCGCAGACAGTGAGAGACAAGGCTGACCTTTGATAACTCAGTTAGCTGCACTAAATGGACAGCAGTGACAACTTGGTAATAGCAGAGGTAGAACCCCCAACCTTGGGATCAGTAAACCAGCACCCTACCATTGGGCCACCACTGCCCCTTTATATTAGTATAGTTATACAAATGCAGTTTCAAATCCAGATGGATGCTGCAACCATCCATTGCAGGTAATCATTCATTCATTCATTTTCTGAACCGCTTATTACTGCTTAGGGTTACGTAGAGGCTGGCGCCCATCTCAGCCGACTCTGGGCGAGGGCAGAGCACACCCTGGACAACTCGCCATGGCATCGCAGGACAGGCAGGTAACCAATGATAGAAAATTGAGCAAAAATCTCACAGGACATTGGGATGGCATATGTTCGCCTCCCTGTCACTTACAGCAATCATGATTATCATGTCACCAATCAGTCATGACCTCATTCATACAAAGGGGGCTGATAGTGCGTTCCATCTGCGTGTGGTAAATCTCCAGAATGTGCATGCATAACAGTTCATAAATATGTGTGTAGCACCATGTGTCATCGAGGGTGCGATGTGCTTGCTTATGCCCATCTGTGGTTGGTGGAGGTTGCATGTGATAGGGAGGCAATAATGAATGGGTGGGAATTGACTGAAGTTAATTTAGGGGGGGGGAAGACAAAGAGGAACATCTACATAATTTACATCATGCTTCAGAATATGTTGACCAACCACCTTTCCTTCAAACTAGAGAAATGCATTCACAAAAAGTTATTGGGTTAAAGCTTTAAAGAGCATAGGTTAGAAATGGACTGAATCAAGAAACAAGTCAAAACATCTTGGCAAAGCCCAGGCATGCCAACCGTAACATACCATAAACCAGCAAAAAGCACTCAACTGAAGTCAGGGTCTCTTTCTTTGTTCAGGAATATCAAAGCCGAATTCTTATTCAAGATGGAACTTGAGAACAGACAAGTAAACAAACCATCCTGTCTTGAGAGCTCAGGAAAGGAAACCTGCAAAAGCTGCTGCTTTCCAGATTGCCTAGGCCCCTTACCATACTTTAGCATTCCTGTTGGCATTGATCTTACCATCTCAAAATGTTTAGTTCCCAGAGGACATTGTGTCACCCCGCCACCCCCCAATGTTTCTGTAAACGAGACATACTAAGTTGTTCGCTTTTGATAAATGGATGCCTATTATATGTAAATAAAATCTTGCTCCATTATATGGAAACAGAAATTGATCCTTTTTCTTTAAATTATCAGAGCTTGATAACATATGTAAGAGAATTAGCTTTGATTACAGATTTTATTCCCAAGTAAGAAAGTGAGTATGGACTCTCTGTTGCAACCTAATCATTGTAATTAGTTACTGAAAATGTACAAACACAATTTCTGATACCCTCATGAAATCTTTGGCGTTGCACATCTGGGACACTACAACTTCTTTTACAAACTTTTTTGATAATAGGTGGTGGGACAACACTGACGTTACAGACATCAAGGTGAAAAAGTTGTGCTCGCGCTGTTTTTGATTATAGGATTTTATCATCATCATTATCATGATTATTTTTATTATAATTGTTTATTTTAATTAATTAATTAATTCATTCATTCATTCATTCATTCATTCATTAATTGACTGATTGATTGATTACTCATCGCATAAGCAACGTGAAAGGTACTGTGATGCACTGATTTTTGTTCCGTAGGAAATTACATATGTAATTTCCTACGGAACAAAAATCAGTGCATCACAGTAACGGAGGAAATTACATATGTTTGTCTGTCCGTAGTCTACTACTGTGCGCTCAGTTCCTGAAAACTTAGAATAGGTACGTTTTTAAATTTCTCCACAAATGACATAGTATGTCATGACAGTACTAATGTTATTGTATTATGATATTAGCATAAACACATAATTCAGGTTACACAATATAAGCTAACTTTAGGCCATATTATACAAGGGTCTGAAATTATATACAAACCGGATTCCAAAAAGTTGGGACACTGTACACATTGTGAATAAAAACTGAATGCAATGATGAATCAGAATCAGAATCAGAATCGGTTTATTTGGCCAAGTATGTGCACACATCCAAGGAATTTGACTCCGATATTATGTTGCTCTCAGAATGCATACATAAATAAAGAAAAAACATACAAAACATACAAAACAGGGGCAACGGCAACTGAACAATAAATTACAGAAAAATACCAGAATAGTAATGTGAGAACGGGTGATATGTGCATTGTATACTTTATATATATATATATATATATATAAATGAAATATTATACATAAATATTATAAATATTACATTATAAATATTACTCACAGTTGGATGACAACAATTATAGGAAGAAAAAAATAATCTGTAACAGGGGAAGTGGATAATTTGGTGTCAGAGGGTTAGACACATTTAAGTGTTCATCAGAGTGAAAGCCGGGGGGAAGAAACTGTTTTTGTGCCTTGTGCTGGCGTACAGTGATCTGTAACGCCTACC
>JAQNCB010000007.1:1560816-1573329 GCA_030068295.1 Euristhmus nudiceps | reverse complement strand
ACGTTGGCGCAGTTGCGGATGTTTTTTGCGGATCATTGGGGATAACAAAAAAGGATTTGCCCTTACACAGATGTGGCCTATTAAAGCAGCCATACACTCGACACTGCGGCATCTTGGGTATGTTGTGATGAGTTCGCCAGCCACAACTACAATAGATAGGCGCATACACTTCAGTGGAGCGGTGCCTACGTCATGTTCTCGTGAACGCCGCCAGATTTTAAACACTGATGGCAGAGCCGTCTACTGAAAAAAGTGAACTAAAAGGATTTTATTTCTACACAGAACATTCATATTCCTAAAATACATGCGCGCTAAGTCTTTATTATGTTAATTCTTTCAATTGGGAAAGTTTGAAAATAGGGTTATGTTTGGCTTTAATGTGTGTAAAGTACAAATAATAATATTCTATCATGTGGCTCAGAGAATGATCGTTCTTACAGAAAATAATGGCAAATAACAGAGACCATAAAAGCTTTTTTTTATTTTGTGTGCTTTAGGATTTTGTTCAATCACTTATTTTTGTCTGTTGGTTTCTTTGGTTGCTTGTTTGTTTGTTTGTTTTTAAGAAAACTAGGGACTTTTCATGTATTATCCTCGGACAATTCTCTGCAAAAAAAAAAAGTACCGGTAGGTTGTTATATGGATTATAGCAAAAGTTGTGAATTAGAGTGCTGAGGGATGTTGAGCTGGTTTGGAGTTTGATTTAATGTTATTTGGCGCAGGCTGTGTGCGCAGACTTCAGGTCGGTTGTAAACCAGAACTACACAGAGAGAGGCAAAACAGAACTTTATGTTATAATACACTGGAGTAGCATTCTTCTACGTCCTTTTCAAACAAATAAAACTCCACACTACAGCTGCTTTAAATAATTGTAACAAACACTGCGGGGCTCAGTCCCTCAACATTCCTCATTATTTCTAATAATGTGCCTAGTTGATGGGCCTGGTTCATTATAAATGTTTTATGGATGAGAATAGCCATGAATCAAGCAGCACCACCCCTTTCTTAATTCACTGACTATCTGTTTCATGTCATGGTGTCGCAAATATTTTGTCTTTGCTGAAAGCTAATTCTTATTAAGCAAAGCATTTTTGACTATCTTATAACAATTTAAATTTAGCAAGTATGTATAGCCCTGTTGTTTACCTTTTCCTGATGACTGCCTTTGTGAAAGTACTGTATTTTAAGATACGAATTCTCCTCATAGTTCATAGACACACAGGAAAGATTTCATATCTTAGCAACAACATTCAGTTTTCTGAATACACGGAATGTTTTCATGTACAGTGACTCCATCTAAATGTTAGTGTCTTATGTGTCACATAAATATATCATCTCTACTCTGCAAGCCAATGCAACCCTTACTTATAGACCATAATTGTGTAGCAATTACAAAAGCCAGTGGTTTGTGTAGAAAGAAACTGGCTAGTAACAGTTGCCATGGTGGGCCTTCATGGAATTTTTCTTTATTGACTGTATTATAATTTCAGCATCATGTAAAATGTGCAGAATTTTTTAATGCCTAGAACAGCTCTCAGTGGCTGACTGCATTCTGTAGTCTAATTGTAGCTGTTTTCATTCTAGACGTGTGTTAGGCCACTGAGGCAGCAGGAAAAGGTGGAGTTGTGATTGAGTTGAGGGGAAGGTTAATTGAAAGTGTATAGAGAAAGGCATGCAGGTTTCCCATAAGCTCTATAAATATAAACTATTCATCATCCTTTGTAGCTATCAGATTGGTCAAAGCCAGAACACATACATACGCATACAGTGTAAATTGGTCATATTCTGCTTCAAAAACTTTGGGTCTTAGGTACAAAACTAGAATACAAGCCTACTTGCACTATTTAATCCCTACAACAAAATGCAAGGTGTGTCTCTCCTTTATAAATACGCATATATAAGAGCAAGATATGAAAGGGTCAGCACAAAAAGTGGTGAAGTGATAAAACGTGAAATAAAAAGGACTATTTTTCCATTCTATGTACTAAACCTTGGCCAATTAGCAGTACCCAGGATGAAGTATTCATTTACTCCACCGCCTTAAAGCCAGTGTAAATTAGTTCCATACATGTTGCGCAGAGTTATATACATAACGTTGCCAAGTGTGTGATTCCAGCTGAGCTGGGCTACTTTCAGTGCTGTAATGGTTAAAAAAAAAAGAAGTGGGTATACTATGAAGCTGCAAAGCAGTGGGAGGAGGGTCCGCCCCTCCACAGGGAAATTAAAAATTTTTAAGAATTCCAGTGCTGTAGATGCCATTTGAGACCATTTGCAGCATGCAATATGAAATATATAGTATAAAAATTGTATATAAAATTTAGTCCTAAGTATACAAATAGTTGTTGCCATGTGTCTGAGAGCAAAAAGTAAAGAAACAGAAGATAATTTCAAATACTAACAGATTTTAATTTTATTATTATATTTTAATTTTAAAATTAATTTTATATTTAATTTTATATAATATTATTGTAAAATGATAGAAGTGTAGCTTTACAACACCACACGCATACATGGTCCACACCAAACTTGAACTTCCAAGTCTGCACTTAAACTGGCTGTACAAATAACTGTAATAAATAACTGCAATTTGATATTAGTAAAAATTAAATAAAGTCACATTGGTTACTGTAGTGCAGCTACAAGATGTACCTGTAATACTAAAATACTAAATCAAGTATTGCTTAGCATTTCTATCATTATAATTATGTATAATTAAATTTAATAAATTCAATAATAATTATATAATATATAATAATATTTAATAAGATATAGACATTCAGAAATTTTAAAATACTCAGTCGTTAAAATAGAATTTCTAAAATAGTAAGTCATTCAAATAGAAATTCTAAGCATCAGAAAACCTACTTAATAATAATATGAACATTTTATGTTTTAAGCTTTGGCACAAACAATAACACTGAAACAGAACTGCATATTGAGCAACATAAGCTATTTAAACATATAAAACATGCATAACAAACATTAGAAAAGTGTAAGTGCATCTACTGCAACTAATATACATACTTTTATTAGCATATTGTAATAAAAAAACTTGAATCCCTGTATACACACTGAATAAAGTTATAAAATAACTTAAATTCTATTATTTCAAAACATTGGAGCATGCACTTATTGGATAGAGTTTTAATGACAGGGAAGAAGCAATAGATATCAATGCAATATATGTACATTTTTACAATATTTAATTTTGAACTGAGAATTCATTATCAATTTATTTTATGTATGAATGTAGTCTTATTGTACTACAGGTATTTGAGTAGAGGTCGGTAGGCTGAATGCAGTCTGGTACATAAACTAAGTCCTTATCATTAACGCATGCATGTTAAAAGCGCAGCATGCACATGTATGATCATGCACGATTTAAGTCATCCTCAGACCTATAGATTCATGTATTTATATATGACAATATTAGGCCTACCTATATGTACAGGCCTATATTAATGCAATCATAAGATATAATGTTGCCCATAGGCATAAGGCTGCTAGTGCTAGGCCCGGGTGCTAGGGCACATATAACAGTGAGACTGAGGAAAGTCTGTCAACATTAGCAATAATAACATGCAATATCATGTATTATATAAATCAAATTAATATTATCATTATGCTGTAGAGAAGTGAAATTTAATTTACTGGAATCAGGGACCAATTTAGAGCATGTTGAGCCTGAGGCTGAGGCAGAGTCCGCAAGTTGTGTAACAGTAACATCATTCTTTTCAGAGTCAACAAAGATATTATTGGCGATATTGCCGTGTTTAGTAAAATGGTCAATGTGTCTTGTTGGCGATCAGGTTCCTGGGACCGCTTCTGTCTTTTGCTCATTTTAAAATAGATGTTTATAATTGAAATCTAAAAGTAGTAGGTCTAGTAGAATTAGCACCACGAATCGTAGTTTTGTTTTTACCAGGAACCTCCCTGTCCTGCATAAAAACAGAAATTCTATTGGCTGAAGGCTTTCTTGACAACCCGCGCTGTCCAATCACGGCATGGGTCTTGTTATACTGGCCTATCACACACTGAATGCAGACTCTGCACTGCATGTTCGTAGATAGAGTATGGAAACACGATTGTAACATGAATAACAGTGGAAAAGTAATATTAAAAAAAAAACTTTTTACTCGTAATAAAAAAATAAACGTTGATAAACAATCACGCAAGGCAAAATAGGTGCGTACACACTACATGCTTACTATAGTATTGTCATGGCACGATTCCACCGGTAGGGGCGCTGTGGAGGCGCTCTGCGCAGCCGGAAGTGCGCATCCCCCCTCTGACCGGGTTATTATTAACAGCTATGTGTGGTTAGAAAGTACTACTTAAGGCAGCAGGAGTTTATGTGTCCTTGCCGGTTTATACTGTTTGTCTCGGCTTGTGAGTATCGGTTTGTCAGTCTGTGTGTACCCCTTTAAGAAAAGTAAGCTTTAATCAGATTTCCGGTTTGATGACTGTCGGGTTTCCTTTTTCTGTTTATCCTGTCCTGGGGTGATTTACTCAGTCTGTCTGTCGGTACGTCAGTGTCTGCTCCGGTGTACCTCAATAAAGATTATTTTTGTTTCTGCACCTCCGTCTGGTCTCCTGTCTATCTGCAAATGGAGCTTTAAACCTCTCATCAACACGGCGCCTGCGCGTTTAGCCCGGTGCCTGACAAGTTTATGGCGTATACTCGCGTGTAAACCCGACTACAGCCCTGGGCTACTTTTGCACTGACAGCGCATTTTTATTCATTCTCATTTATGGAAAATGTGCAATAAGTCAAAACTACTTTATAATCTTGGTGAAAGAAAAACATCTATAATACTACGTCTCAATTGGGCAATTATTGTCACACCAATTTAGCAACCCTGTCAAAGCACATGAAAAATATATACTTTAATATCCTTCCATCAAACCAAGAAATGAAAGACAATAAACTGTACTTTTCAGAATCTTTTTACAAATGTAATAAATTAGATGCGAATTTTTGAAGATTTATATTCATATTCATTTTTGTTATTGTTTGTTTGTTTGTTTTTTATGTTGAATATAAAGACAATATATTGTTTGTATATAATATATTTTTCCATAGTTGAATGTATTAATTATCCATGCTTTGATCTCTTTTCAAATGAAGGGAGATTATAGAGAAGATTTAATTTAAACTTATTCTGAAAAATTTCTATTTAAATGTTGTTCAAGTGATTGTGGCGGTAAAACTCTTTTTGGAAATGAATAATAACAGGACTTTTTCATTGATATCCTCTTAAGGGTTTTTTTTTATTTGTTTGTTTGTTTTTGCTTGAGGTTTTTTTTTTCATTTGTTTTTTTTTATTGCTTTTTTATTTGTAAGAAAGCCTTACATCGGACTCATGACATGTTTTTAAACCTTGGACTTGTCCACAGCTATGTTTTTAGAATAATTGTCTTTATAAATTAAGAGTGCATTTCAGTTGCTTTAATTAGCATAGGTGAACACCACCTAAATCGATGTAAAAGAACATGGGCAGGTGTGCACACAAATATTTTTGAAGACAGAAACAATGGTAAAGCAAATCACAAATACACAGAAGCACTTGTATCTAACTGGGGGAAGAATTTTACTTCCTATAAAGCAGAAACACTTCAACAGTAAGTAAATTCCAGGTAATTTGAAAGGATTAATAAGATTAAGTAGCATGAATAGGGGAGAAATAAAAAAAAAATACGCTGTGTTTGGCAACACAGGCCTATCTAATATGCACCTTTATGGTTTGTAAAGCAGTTTACCACTGGCTGTACTTTTAATAAACAAGATTAAACAAATACTGTATTATTATAGAATTTCATGAAGAGGAGGTCGTATTGCCGTCAGGGTGTTTCTGCTCTGTGATGGCCTGGCATGCTGGCCAGGGTGTACTCTTCCCTTGCCTAGAGCAATAAATGTATACAGTATATAGTATCCCTGATCTCCAAATGCAGCACATTATTGTAAGAACAAAAGCTTGGGAAATGGGAGACCACATTTAACAGATGTTTCTGGAAATAACAGATGATTTTGACGTTAATTGAGGGGTACTGTTTACAGTTGACGGAGGGGATGGATCAGGAGATTGTGTTCGGTCTGTGTTGATGAGACAAGCAATCCCTTCTTTTCAATCCTATCCTATCTTTTAATTATAAAGTTGTTCAGTATAGAAGCATTTAATGTACAGTAATATTTTTTTGGACCAGTAGATTTATACTTTCCAAGACTAGCGAGAAGGTCCAGATGATGCATGTGATGTACCCACCTGGTCTCCAAGCTCCCTCTGCAATGTCACTGTGTCCAAAAAGCCCAGGGCAGTCAGTGGGCGACCTGATTGGAGTGTCGGATATAGGCCTACAGTGTTGGGTATGATGTTGCACAACTCCATCAGAAAGGCTCTTGGTCACCGACATCGACTTTGTCATTAATCTGCCTGGGCTTTAAAGATCTCTTCTCATAAGTGCATGAGTATAGTTCATTCTAGTAGAAGTAAATATGTCACTGTTCCTGCAGTTTGAAATATTTGAAAATTCTGTAATTTGTTCATAAGAACCGTTGGTGAGAGATACCCAATGTTTGTATTTTGTTCACCTATAAAATATATGTACATGCCCAAATGCGAGCCAGTGTATTTGCTTGTTGTAGCTCTTCCAGTCAATTAGAAACCATGGCATGAGAGCTCACTGCTAAAAGAGAGTTTCACTTAAACATACTTTTCCTTCAACTTTGTGTTTAAATTTCACAGTGAAAATGCTGCTCTGTGGAGTCTATTTATGTTACATGTTCAACAGTACAACTTGATTGATTTGATTTGATTGATTGAATGATTTCATTTCCTTTATTTTTATGCTATGCTGCGGGCAAAACCTATCCTAGAAGTTGTGATATGAAAAGAGAGCTGCAGATTAGCAACAATTTACATGTCATATGAAATGACCAATCAGCATTCAGAGACAAAAAATTACAGGGTCTCAAACCTCATAAGAGATGAAGAGAGACTGAAGGCTATTTAGCATAAATTTGCATTTTTATACCATTAATTATACCCGAAATATCTGTCAAAATACTGCTTTTTCACTTTTTAACCAATTGGTCGTTTTTACCAGTGATTAAGTTCTTGAAACGTACCGGTATTTCAAGACATTTTAGGATGGTGGAAGGGAAGGGTTCCATTCAGTCCGATAATAAAGTCTGATTAAGGCAAGGTTTGTTTTTTTTAGAACTTTTCTCATAAGCTATTGAACACAATTCCTATGCTGAGATTTCACTGATGGGTTTTCACGATTCATGGTGAAGTGATTTTTAGTCTGTAGATCATGTAGGAGATGGTAAAATATGCACTGTAAAATTAATCTTTATTGTTTGGCCCAGGCCTTGGAAATGCTTGCATGTGAGATTTAGTGTTGTTGCTCAGTTTAGTTCAAGAGGGAAAGCAATAGGAAACAATTCATTTCCTGTGTTTGTATAGTATTGGTGGACAGCGTAGAGAGTCCGTTTTTTTTCTGAAGAGATTTGTGCTGAACAGGTGGCTGGATTTGTACAGAGTCAGACATCACACAGCCAAAGCCTGGGAAAGTCTGTAGCACTGCTGGCAGCCAAACATCCTCATGGGGTTATGAATCATCAAGGCATTTTCCCCAGCCTTTCCAATTATCTTTTCTTTGCATTTATTTTTTCCTTTCTTTTTTTTTTTGTAACCGTGTAAGATTCAATCAGATTCAATTCAATTCATTGTACAATGGCGCAGGTCACAAGACAGTGGCGCAGGCGTTAGCATGTCTGCCTCACAGCAAGAAGAGCTGAGTTCGATTACCAGGCTTAGGTGTTTCTGTGTGAAGTTTGTATGTTCAGTGGTGAGCTGTTCAGGGTGTAGGTCAGGGTGTAGATAGGCCCCATCCTTCACACAACTCTAAAAGAATTAACCAGTTTGTAAAAAAAAAAAAAAAAAAAAACCCACGCGGGTCCTCAAGGCTCTGAGCCAAGTTAACGCCCACAAGGCTGGAGGACCAGACAATGTCCTTCCCAAAGTTTTGAAGGCCTGCGCAGAACAAATTACTGGTGTGTATGTAGACATCTTCAATCTGTCTTTAAACCAAGCTATAGTTCCCCTTATCTTTAAATCCTCCATCATTGTACCAGTTCCAAAGAAGCGGAATCCATCTATCCTAAATGACTTCAGGCCAGTGGAATTTACGACAGTCGCCATGCAATGTTTTAAAAAACTGGTTCTCACACATATCACCCACACAGTATCAGATGTAATCAACCCTCTTCAGGTTGCCTACCGCCCCAACCGCTCAGTGGACGACGCAGTGGCCATTGCTTTACATCACATCCTGCAACATCTGTACAGCACAGGAACTTATGTCAGGACACTTTTTCTGGATTACAGCTCTACTTCCAATACCATCCACCCAGGCAGGCTGACTGGGAAGCTGACAGACCTCGGTGTCCCGACCCCCATCTGCAACTGGATTCTGGATTTCCTGACTGATAGACCACAGGTGGTGAGGATGGGAAGGAGGGTGTCAGCAGAACTCACAGTCAGCACAGGGTCAACACAAGGCTCCTGCCTTAGTTCTAAACTTTTCACTCTGTATACACACGACTGTGTCTCCTCCCAGGACAATACCATCATCATAAAAATATTCTGACGACACCACCATCCTGGGCCTTATTAAGGGGCGGGGACGAGTGGGGCTACAGGAGTCTGGTGAGTGACATTGTCAGTGCATGTACCATCTCTGCCTACTCTGCGCGTAACACCGAGCGGGGAGGAAAAGCAAAAGGTGCAGTCTCACCTTTACACACAGGAACATATAGTTCCACTGAAACATTAGACTCTTGGATACTTCATTTCAATCTACAGTATATTATTTGCCATATATCTTGCGAGAGGAGTCATTTAGCTTTGATCCACAGCCTCTGTTATGTATTTACCTGTCTCAGATAGCGATGGAGAGCAAGAGTCACTGCAATGTCCTCTCAATCTGTTCTCACTCTGCAGAGTCACTGCCTCTCTTTAATCCGTTTAATACTCCTATTTAAAACATTCACAATAAATGCGATGTCTTTCCGGATCATTGGAAATCTGGGTCAGCCATCTCAACAAGCAATAAATGCTTCCTGTTAAGACTCTTCACAATAAAGGTCTCTTTTGACTTAATTTCCAAAATTAAACTGAATTCACAACCAAAGAGCACCCTCTTGTGGTTGTCATGCGAAAATAATCAACATGTGAAATGTGGTTGCCAGTCTGAAAAATAATCAGCATGTAAAATGTGGTTGCCAGTGTTAAAATAACAAAATTATATAATAACGTGTTAATAATTTCACATATAAGTCGCTCTGTAATATAAGTCGCCCCCTGGCCAAACTATAAAAAAAGTGCGACTTATAGTCCAGAAAATAAGGTACAAACATTCATTTTACGAAAATCCGGACATACGAACAGGGCTGTCGAGGGGTCCAAAATGTTTGCGCAAACAGCGAACAGAGTGGCTGTAAGTTAGATTTTGTATTGTGCACCTTTTCTGCCTGCCTATTATTCTGCACACCTATTCTGTGTAGTGCAACATTCTCCTCTGCCCACACATTTGTTACCCAAGGGTTCAAACCTAGTCTCTAGCGGTGTTCTGAACTTTATTGTGTTTTATCAAAAAAATATTTCTTGCATCCCTAATCCAATATGGTTGGTGAAAAGTGAAAGTGGAAATGTGAAAAAGCGGCAAGCCCATCTCATTCGAAACGAAGGTGACGATAATAAAGAAACTTGATGCAGGTGAGAAGATGGTGAATGTGGCACAGGCACACAACCTGAATTGTTCGACAGTCAGTACCATTTACAAACAAAAGGACCGCATTATGGAGCATGTCAAGAGTGCAGTGGTGATGCAGTCCACCATCATCAGTAGGAAGAGAGGGGAAACTCATCAAAGAGGTGAAGAAACTACTGAGCATTTGGCTCGAAAATCAGCAGCTATAGAGTACAGTATACAGTACAAACTCGTATAGGTTACTTATACAAGCTTTAAACACACGTTCCCCTCTAAAGAACGCCCTGTAACAACTTAGGAACAAATTCATCTAACAAATGGCCATTCAGAACGTATCTCATTCGTAAGTTGGGTAGCGTCTGTATAGGATTTTATGCATTTATTTTAGAGAGGTATGTGTTTTTATAGATTTGAGCCTTCTTGTTTTTATAACTTGACCCAATAAATGACCACACAAGAGTTCCTATGTATGTATGCACAAATGGCAAAATAAAAATCTTGAATCTTGAAATTAATAAAATACTGTTGTTGTTTTTTTTTTCATAGTTATAAAACTGCTAAATGCATAGTTTGCAAAGATCTTACAAACTATGTACAGGCTTTAATATTACCTAGATGAGGGGTACAAAAGAATTCCCAAACATTGGATGTATTTTGGAATACCATAAAAGCCATCGTTTACAAGTGGAGGCATTACCGAGAACAGGATGTCCCTATAAAAGAGACTACCAAGAGTCCTACAATAACATCCAAGGTGCTGCAGCAATATCTGGCAAACACGGGTAACTCTCTGCATGTAACAACAATATCTCAAATTCTTCACATCTTGGCTGTAGGGTAGGGGGTCTGGACAGAAAAAAATATTCCAAGCCTTGACAAATCACCCTAAACCATGTGGCAAAAGGTATTATTACCCGTGGAGGCTAAGAGATTAAATTTTCAGGTTAATTTTAAATATATGTTTGGCACAAAACAACACAGCTTATCACCCAAAGAACTCCATACCTGCAGTGAAGCATGGTATGGGAAGCATCATGCTATGGAGCTACTTCTCTTCTTCTGGCATTGGGGCTATAGTCAGGATAGAGTGAATCATTGATAGCCTAAAACACCAATCTATTTTGGGACAAAACTTGCAGGCCTCTATTAGGGATTGGATATACTTTATATACTAAGGAATAGTTGCAGAAGAAAAAACTCAAAGATTTGGAATGTTCCTGTCAAAGCCAAATATATTTCCTATCTTAAACCTAGGAATTAGCTTGAAGAGGGCGGTGGACAAATGATCAAGTTGCAATCTGGTGCAACAGGAACATTTTTGCTGGTCTTAATGGAATGAGGAAAAAAAAAGGGAAAAAAAAACTTTTACACAACAGTAGGTAGACAGGTGTGAAGGAGAAAACTCGACTAAGAATTTAAAGTAACAAAGAAAGCTCCCGCACACAGTCTTCTTACTTACAAGTGAGAAGACCGTGTGCGGGAGCTTTCTTTGTTACTTATGTTCCTAATGGAATAAAATTGACAAATCAAGAGGGGCTAAGTTCGTGGACTCCTCAAAAGGCAGAATTACTGTATGACATCTAAAATGTACTTGAAGAAAGTATTAGTTGAAGAGTGTGTTTCCATGTTATTGTAAATATTTTTGTTGCTTTTTCAATTAAAACTATTTGTCTTCACTTTAATTTTCTTGGTGGAAACATCGATCAGTGTGGTGGTGTAGTGGTTAGCACATTCATTGGGGTTTAAGTCCTGGTTTCGGAGAGATATTGTTGTTGTGTGGAGTTTGTATGCTCTCCATGTGTGGGTTTGCATGTTCTCCATGTACTTGCATGTACTTGCTTGTATAGGTTTCCTTTGGGTGTTTCAGTTTCTCTCACAGGTTTTCCTTAGGTGTGAATGATTGTGTATTAGCAATGCAGAGGACTGGCTAGGTGTTCGGGGTGTACCGCATCTTCGTCCAGAGTTGGCTGAGATAGGCTCAACTCTCCCATTGACCCTTGTAGGATTAAGCAGTTTGGCAAATGAATGACTGTGTTGTTGTAATAGCACGTAAATGAGAAATAACATCAATTTAACTCATGATTATACATTTGTTTAATGTTTGTACACCACAAAAACCTGAAATTTTAACATTGCATGGTATTAGTTAACTTTTTTCAAAAATTGCTTGAAAGCCGAAGCAGCCATACATCATACATCAGGCTACTTTTTTTTTCTTTTCCAGTTTCATACTATGGGGATAGCTACTGCCAGATAGATGCTGTGCAAGATCTGATAAGTTTTCATCTGTCACTCCAATTTAAGACAAGCAGAGGCAGTGGGCTGCTCCTTCTAGCTGCTGGAAACAGAGACTACCTGTTTCTGGAGCTTATCAATGGCAGGTTACAGGTGAGTAGCACAAGCACATAGATAGGTGGGTGGAAAGATAGATGGATAGATGAGAGGATTGATATTTACTTTGAAGTGCAAACATAAATCAAATTAATTTCTCCTTTGAAATATTTTAGTTAAAGCAAAACACAGCCCTAATTCAAAAACCTCACGTTTTACCTCACGTTTCAACATAGGACAAAATGTATGTGCATTTTGTAATTA
The DNA here is from genome assembly GCA_030068295.1 of Euristhmus nudiceps. Taxonomy (NCBI): domain Eukaryota; kingdom Metazoa; phylum Chordata; class Actinopteri; order Siluriformes; family Plotosidae; genus Euristhmus; species Euristhmus nudiceps. The sequence continues at coordinate 1,560,960 of JAQNCB010000007.1, read as the reverse complement.
TTATATTAGTGAAAATATAGCAAAAAATCCAGTCCGTGGACGCTGACACATTTTCCCATGATGCCCTGCTTCTGTGACGTCGAGACCGCTCCACACACACACACAGAGTTGGTTTGTTTACATGGTAGTTGAACGCATTTATGC
>JAQNCB010000007.1:1362111-1376363 GCA_030068295.1 Euristhmus nudiceps | reverse complement strand
TTTTTTTTTTCCCCCCCCCCCCCCCCCCCCCCATTTTCTCAGAAATTTAGTTCCCATTCCCACCCATCGGGTATTGCCTTCCCTATCACACGACCACCACTAACCAGGGAGGGGTGCGATGCTAGCGTATTTGGGGGCGGTCTAACACACTTGGAGGGAAAGCGCTATCTGCCTCCTCGTTCGAATGAGCTCACAGACACCCATGATTGGCTGGCGATTGCTGAGAGTGACAAGGAAGTGAGCATATGCCATTCCTCCCTCCCTTGAGAGCTTGGCCAATTGGCTCCTATGTACGGCTGTGCATTAAACCGGAGCTTGTGATCTCCACCTTGTCGAGGTGCCACTCGGGAGCCCCCCCAATGGATGGTTTCTAGATGTCGTTAGCATGTCGATATGCCACTGTACGTGCAAAAGTGAAAGCTTCTGCCATGAAGGAAAGTGTTACCTGGCAGCACTTCTGCTGTTTTCTTTTTCTGACACCACCGGTCAGGAAGGCTGTAAACCTCCTACTGCAGTTACCCTCTTGCACCATAATGAGGGTTGTTCTTGTGTGTGTGTGGGTGAGGGAGAGTGAAAAGAAGACCAGCAGATGTTCCTATAACGGAAAAGCATTCGCCTCGTCCTCTGGAACTTGCACCAACGATTTGTTGGGTTGGAAGGGATGGATGGTTTATGCTGTCTCACCTTTCCATCACAGCTAGATAGCGCACGTCTGTGAGTTCATACATGCTAATCTGGAAGATCGTGCTTTCCTCTGAATGTTAGTCGAGTTCTGTGGTTGCATGAGCTGCCATTGAAAAGAAAGGGATTAATGGATTGATCGGTGTCCTGTATTTGTGATATTTTGTTGATTCCTCAACATTTTCAGTAAGAAGCAAGGCTCAACATAACCACTTGCCTGCTCACCCGAGGCCAGGAAATATTCAAGTGGGGCCACCAAAAGAAAACCCTCACAGGAGACTCGTTTCAGCCACCAGATTTTCAATGAGATCGCGGCCCGATAGTATCTCGTATCTGATGCTTTGCACATCCATGCATTTCAGTCGGGAAAGTAAGGTTAGAATTTGATGCCACACGTTCTTAATCTAATGTGCGCTTTCTGTATAACCCTCATAACCATTTCAAGCAAATCTTGTGTTTGGGCCTCATTGGCCATACTCGTCTCTGGACATACGCTATGTTCGTTTGACCATATAACTTGTGAAATCGTATCTCCTATTTATCAAGTTGTTAAAAACATTCAAGTGATCATAACTTGTTAACTTGTCTGGGCGCGATAAACACGATTTTCACAAGTGGTGCAAATGAGATGCTTCTGACAGTGAATTCCCTTGACATAGTACCCCATACTTTTGGGGGAAAGTCATGAAGTTCCATTATTTACAACTTTCATTTGAGCACAGCATAAACATTGATCTGTGTTCCCGAATCACAACTACATCTTGTCTCAACTTGTGTTTCACGTTAGTGCATGTATACAGAGTGCTACCATATATGCAACCGATGCAGTCACGGCTTGAGTACACCGGGAAGCCGCTTCGGAAACTATATCGTGATTCGCCAAATGTGATGTACTGAACATGGACACCAATACCAATGCAAACTACGCAGCACTGTTAAATTTTTTTTCATACTCTTCTTGTGGTTTACACAAGATGAAGTGATTATTGACATACCATTAAACTTTTATTTAATGTTTAAAATACTTGTTTTATTTTATACTCCTTTTGGAGGTTAAAATTTCTCCAGTACTGGAGGTATTTTTGGAGTTTAGGTGCTTTGGTAGATCACTTGTTATAAAACAAATAGTATACTGTTGCCTTGCACAATGTAAATATGTTTGTGAGTTTAAGAACATGCTGCATTGCTGGTCTAGTACATTGTGGGTTGGCTTTTCTTCAGTCGAGACTGTGGCTTGTTGCCCAATCGTGCCCACAAAACTGTGGGGCTGGTGGCCCTACACGGTCCACTGCATTTCAGGTTTTGGTAGCTATCCATGTATGAAAGTTTTCAAGATTATAAAAGGAGTTTTAATGGTTGATGCGCTACAGTGATTTAAGAGAAGTGACATTCGAAGACATTTATTGTAAAACAGTTAGTTAAAAAAAAGTTGTATCTGAATGTGACATCACTCTGTTAGAATTTTTTTTTTTCTCTAAGACTGTTTAATAGCGTCTCATTTCTAATTAAATCTCAACATTACTACACATCTCTCTTCTCGTCCTCTTCAGCCGCTGCAGTCTCCAGCGCTCACGCCCAGCAGTCAGCCCAATCCATCCATCCCGCCATGCGCCTCACCTCGTTCCCCTCCTCTCCACCCGCACACGCCCATCAGCAGCACCCCTAACGCCCCCCCACTGCAGAACAACCAGCCTGTGGAGTTTAACCACGCCATTAACTACGTCAACAAAATCAAAAACCGCTTCCAAGGCCAGCCAGACATTTACAAAGCTTTTCTGGAGATCCTGCACACGTACCAGGTAGGACGTTTATTCCACACACTTTAACACTGTGTCCTTCATAGTCTGTCCTGTTTACTCTTGGTGGATCTTGGGTTTTGCAGAAGGAGCAACGTAATGCTAAAGAGGCAGGGGGAAACTACACACCAGCCCTGACCGAGCAGGAGGTTTACGCTCAGGTGGCACGACTCTTCAAAAACCAGGAGGACCTCCTCTCAGAGTTTGGGCAATTTTTGCCAGATGCCAGTAGCTCCATGGTGAGGGATCACTAATAAATCGACAGAAACTAAAATATCTGAATTTGGGCAGTGTTGACTCACTCGCAGACTCTTTATGTCTCTGTGTTCATAAGCTGCTGGGCAAGACTGCAGCGGAGAAAGCAGAATCTGTGCAGAACGATCACGGAAGTACAGTTAAGAAACCACAGCTGAACAACAAGCAGAGGCTGAACCAGAACGGCTGTCAGATTCGCAGACACTCTGGTTCGGCTGCAACCACACCGCCAGTAAAGGTAACACTATAAATAAACCCTGTAGTCTATCATGAATCAGTTATTTAAAAATTTGCTGCTAGCTTGATATGATGATTAGTGATTGGTTGTTGGGAGTCAGTGATGTATAATGTCAGCTTGCTGCGAAACAGTAGGGATCACCGATTGGATGTTTGGGGAAAAGCAGCAATTTGTTACAAGTGGTTGATTGTTGAGAAATGGTCATCACTGATTGGTAGTTGTGAAATTGAGACCGGCTGTTCACATTAGCTGTTCGGGGTGATCAGTCATTGGTTGTTGGGAAAGAATGATTAGTGAATTGGTTGTGGTCAATTCCCCCCCCTTGGTAAACAGTGTTTAGTGATTTCGTTTTTGTGAAACTGGTGATCAGTGATTGGTTGTTGGGAAGCAGTGGTGATAAGTGGTTGGTTGTTGGTGAAAAACTGGTGACAAGTACTGCACAGTATATTGAGGCATTACATTGTGATGGGGAGTCGCCTGAACCTACTCTCTTTGAGAAAATTGGCTCAGGAGCTATAGAAATGGGTTTCATCCATCTATATGACTTGACAGTGCAATAACTTTGGAGGGAAATTAAATAAGAACACCAAATGTGGTGACTGGGTCCGTCTCAGGGTGATATGGGTGAGATTGTATGTGGGTCACTTTTTCTATATTTGGCCTGTTACGACTTCAGTGCGGTAACTTTTAAAGGAAATGACAGAGGATCACTCTGTTTTCAAAAATTAAAGTCACCGAAGGACTTTACAATTTGCCAAATCTAACAAGTTTTTGGGATGACAACGCTAACTCTGGCTATCAGATGTTTTCCTTGCTGCCTTGCAAGAACCTCATACGCTCTTCGGAAAATTGTCCATCCACACAGCCCAGGTGCAGAGACAGATCAGATGGGTTATACAATTCTGATAATGGTGGATCCAGTGTTGTATTAGCTGTAATTTAAATATTTTAATAAGGAAATGTGATCATGAGTTTTGCTTTTTTTTTATGTACTTGTGTGTGCGCATTTCAGAAAAAGCCCAAGTTACTGAATCAGAAGGAGTCTTCTGTCACCGATGCCAGCAAGCACGGAGTCGGCACAGAGTCCCTCTTCTTTGAGAAGGTTTGAATGACTGTTAACTTAAAATTACTTTTTTCTTTCTGGCCCATTGCATTTATGCGACTCTTGTGTTTTATTAAAGGTGCGGAAAGCCTTACGGAGTGCAGAGGCTTATGATAACTTCCTGCGGTGCCTGGTGATCTTCAACCAGGAAGTAATCTCGCGCGCGGAACTTGTGCAACTGGTGATACCATTCTTGGGGTAAATGCGACCCCATCACTGCCACTGCACGGTGTTTGCTGTTTTTGATTACGGAAATTACTCGCCTGTCAGCGGTCACCTGTGTAGTAATTTAAATAAAAATGTGCTGTAATCCCATCAGGAAATTCCCAGAGTTGTTCACTTGGTTCAAGAACTTCCTGGGCTACAAAGAAATGTCTCAATTAGAGAGCTACCCCAAAGAGCGGGCAACAGAGGGCATCGCCATGGAGGTAGACTACTCCTCATGCAAGAGACTGGGGTTCAGTTATCGGGCACTGCCTAAGAGCTTCCAGCAACCCAAATGCACAGGACGATCCCCGCTCTGCAAAGAGGTGATGGGACATCTTAGCGATATGTAACCCGGTCTGGCAAAATGAGTTGGGAGTCCCAAGTTCCACTTTGGAGATACGGGCCAAAATACATTGCAAAGCATTACAATATCAAATGTCTCTGATTTGATAGATGGACTATTAATCTGTAATTTCCTGAAGTCTACACCCCATTATCCTTGCATCTCCTGACGCAGGGGAGTCTCCACTTTCTATATATGGAACTTGCGTGACAATACTTATTTCAGAAATCTACTGAGAGTTCACTCGTGTGGGTTATAGAATCCTTCATCAAAAGGTGTGAAAATGTGTGCCATTTAAGGCTAAATTTTGAATCTACGACTCGTGAAACAGTTGAGATTCATTTGATGTCTGATCATGACAGCGTCTCTGTCGAAACATCAAGATGCAGACTGAACTCGCTGGTCGACTTGACAACTTGCGTTCAGCAGCGGGTCAACAGGAATGCACTGATTTTAGCGAATGACTACTTTGGTTCTGATGAACTTCAGAGTCGGAAAATGATGACAGTGATAAAGTTTGTTTGGTGAGGGAAGTGATGTCTGTCTGAAGTACCATTACCTTACATTGTACTTTCTGTTCCTGTGAGCTAGTACAGATAACCGGGGCTTAATGAATTGTACGCGGGTCAGTCAAAAAGTTCTCAGACAAATGCCATAAAGAAATTATGCCATTTGTCTGAGAACTTTTTGACTACCCCTCGTATTTACATCTGCTTTACTTCCTTCTCTCTTGAAATTATGGACAGTTGTGTAATCAAATGACAACCCCCCCCCACCCCCCTTCTAATGCCAATAGAAGGTAGATGACCCATTGGTTGCTCAGGTCGTTTGAAGGATACTTTATCAGAAGAGTTCCAAAACTTTCAAAGCATTTTTCTGTTTTTCTTTGGAATGATTTACCGAATCCAACAAACTTGGAATGTTCATAACTTCATCAGTTAAGATTTTTCAATCAACGTCGTATTATTGTTCATCTTGGTTTCCTCTTTCAACCCGGTCACAAACTGTTTGTTTTGATTTTTTAAAAATGTATTTATTTATCTGGTCATTCACACTCATTCTGTCAGATCGGGTCACATATGTCATTAATAAATCAGATATATTATGTGAAATATTTTATTCATTAAATTTGAACTCATGGAAAAGTATTTATTTATTTATTTATTTATTTATTTATTTATTTATTTATTTTTATTTATTTATTTTTTTTTTTTGGTGTAACATTTCTGATCCAATCTGTCGTGTGTGTGTGTGTGTGGTGTGTCCCCCCCACCGTCTTCAGGTGCTAAATGACATGTGGGTTTCGTTTCCTTCCTGGTCGGAGGACTCGACCTTCGTCAGCTCTAAGAAGACGCAATATGAAGAACACATCTACAGGTGCGAGGATGAACGTTTTGAGGTGAGAACTTGGAGCTTAAGGGGAAATATAAGCAAGTACTTCTTTATCATCACTAAATGTATGAAAAGTTCTGACATAGCAATGTTTGTTGTCTTGTACCTGATCCAATGGCATGTCTTTGATATATTGTGGTTGTCTACAGTATGTGTACAGTGCTGTGGCTGTCTTAATACACTGCATTTAGAAAATAGATATTTGTAAGTTTAATCAATATCATAAAATATTCCAGCACAGCTCTAATATAGAGACATCTGTTTTAAGAATGACTGTACGGATCATTTCCTTTAAATTATCATTGTTTATAAACCACCAGTAAGGGGCCATTAAAAAAATAAATAAATAAATGCAGTGTTTGCATTTTTTTCCCCTCATACTTTCGTGGGTTTCCTACCGCTACTCCGGTTTCCTCCTCTATAGTCCAGATGTGCACATTCCTCCTATATAGTCCAGATATGCACAACTGCCTACTGTAAATTGTCCATAGTATGAGTCTGTGTTAGCTCTGTAATAGACTGCTCAACTGTTCAGGGTGTAACCCAGCCTCTCACCTGAAGTCACCTGGGATTGTCTCCAGTTTCTATACCCGAAAACCGATGTATAAATGGTATAGATATTGCTTGGATGGATGACATGATGCAAATTGTTGACGATGTGAATTTGTTGCACATCGTGGGTTGTAGTATTTCAGTATAATATGAATTACTCTCACACACTGGGTGCAGAGGGAGGCACATACATTATGTAAATTTTGCAAGTGGGAACCTAACTGCTTTAAATCATGTAAGCATTTTTCCCCTCAGTATTTTTATCCTGTCCGGTTGTATCAAGACACGTCTGGTATCATGACAGTAATGTATCGTATCACCTAAAAAGGGTTTGGTTATTCTAAGCCGTACACTAACTGTTAGAGCCAACTGTATGCACAAAAATAAGGAGGTAGAGAGAGAGTAACATTTTTTTTTTACTCCATTTTAATAAGTTACAGAGACCCTACAGACAATAAGGACCAGCCCTCAATAAAATATTGTTTTGTTTTATCATTGTCTCGCGTTTGATGTAATTGTGATGGTTCTCATGTTTTAAATTGTTCACCTTTAGTTGGATGTGGTTCTAGAGACAAACCTAGCCACTATCCGGGCCTTGGAGTCGGTACAGAAGAAGCTCTCGCGCATGTCCGCTGAAGAACAGGCCAAGTTCCGATTGGACAACACACTCGGCGGCACTTCTGAGGTCATCCACCGTAAGGCCATCCACAGGATATACGGAGACAAAGCTCTAGACATCATTGATGGACTGAAGAAGAATCCTGCTGCCTCTGTGCCAATTGTACTAAAGAGGTATATGATGGGGGAATTATAGATTAATACTACAGCATCATGGCTGAAATAATGAATCTGATTGGTCAGAAGGTGCTTGTTCTGTGCAATAGAGCAGCTTGGACTTGAGTTTGAGCTCTGACTTTTAGATCAATGCACTTATGGCAATACCTTATTGTTTCTGTAGGAACAGCTGATACATAAGCATGGATATACAGACAAGCAGCTCCACTCCTAGACATTAAGACTAATAATAAACTGATTTGATGTCGTAGTGGAGAGCATGCTTTATAAATGGGGAAAAAATACGGCAAAAAAAAATCTTATTACGTTTTTTATATATATATTTTTAGCACTCGAGATGCGCCGAGAAACCAGCCGCATATCAGTATCAGATGATTTTCAGGATGATCAAAGAACAAGCTGGACATTTCACATATTTCTGATTCTGGGCTGCTCTTTATGTTTCCGGCTCAGATAATTACGTCACAGTCACACGGTTACATATAATGTTATGGTCATGTGCATACTGTGAGCCACAGGCTAATATCGTAAGTTTCAGTTTTTCCACAGTGAGTGAAGACATAATGCTCGCAATTTTGAATTTGTTAGGCCAAGAAACAGCCAGAAAAAATATTCAGGACATCAAATCTGATTATACACTTAAAACACCATCACTCAGCTGATCATGCGAGTGAGAAAAAACTGCAGAGTTCGCGTTCCAGCCATCACTGCACAATTAAGCATCTTTTGGAGAAATAAGCAAACGGGGCAACTGCTAAAACCACACTCCTGGGGGTAGATCAGAAAAGGTTCAGATCCCAGACAAGTTACGTAACTTTCTGTACTATATAAATGTTATTTTTATAATAATACCAAGTCAGGTGTGAGAGGAAATCTCTTTCTCCCTTCTCAACTCGTAAGATGTAGCTCAGTACAATCTGTTGCATTAGAGGAGGAGGTGTGTTCTGCTTGAGCTGGGCCTGAATGTGAGGCATGCAGGCCAACAGGTGTGTGGACATGCCCTTGTGCCATACAAAACAACCCCCAGCTATGGGCAAATCGCACCACTGCCTTTTGGCCGTCACAGGAGTGACAAAGGCCAAGGGATAGAGCCCCTACAGAAAATCTGGAGTGGAGCCCCGGTGGCGGTTGGTCCTCGTGTAGCGGCAACTTGTGTAGCCAAGTTGGTACCAACTGTATCGGCAAGTCCCTTCCGTTGGACACTACCACCTAGGCTGAGAAGGGGGATCTGTCGACTGGGCATCTCAGTTCCTCCACAACTTCGCCCTGGCCTGTGCCCTAGAGAGGTCACGCCAGTGCCGCCTTCTGTGGCAGCTGAACACGGGGAGACGCAGATACTGGTTAAAAGCCCAGAGCTAATGACGTAAGCTCGGACACCTAGGGCTATCTCCTGATGGTGGGAGGGATTATCGTGTCCCATTGGTCAGCTACCGCCCTCCTTTAGCTGGGCAGCCTCCAGCCAGAAAGGTACTGGCCCGCCACAGACCGCTTACTTCAATGGGTGCTTGAAGTGTAGGCCAAAAGCTCAAGCACGGTCTCTGATCACTGCACCAGGTAACATCAAACCAAAGAAACCAAAGCCGCCAGCGCTGAGTCTGGTAAAATGGAACTTCAGAACAATGTGTCCTGGTCTCTCTGACGACTTCCGCAAATCAACGACGCCTACGTCAACGATGCTTAGCACCTATGCTCCGACGCTGTGCTCTTCAGCTGAGGCGAAGGATGCATTCTACAAGGCGCTCGAAGCCAGGATCCAGAAGATCCCTGCTAAAGAGCACCTGTTTCTACTCAGTGACTTTAACCGAGCAGAAACAGGATGGGACAGATCATGATTTTTTTGGCCCCTCTGCATTGGCAGCTTTGGCATTGCTCAACGAGAGTGGCCAACGCCTTTTTGAGCTCTGCTCCTTTCATGACCTCTGTCTGACCAACACATTCTTCTCAAAGCCCTGTCACAGAGTGTCCTGGAGACATCCAAGGTCTCGCCTCTGGCATCACCTGGACTTGATCACCAGGAGATCCCTGCTGAACCAAGCGCTGGTCACGCGCAGTTTCCACAGTGCTGACTGTGACACCACCAAGGTACGTCTCTGCCTCAGATGTGTCAATCACTTCAAGCAGAAACCCCGGCCCCGCATCAACACAGCTATAATTGCAGTGTCTGTATTGCGGAAATGCTATGCTGAAGTCATAAATGAATCCCTGGCAGACTGCCCCACTGACTGTGCTACTGCAAGGTGGAAGCACATCCGGGAGGCTGTGTTTGAGATCGCCATAGGCACCTTTGGGAAGAAGGTTGGGATTGGATTGGTTTGAAGCAGGAGTCGCTGAGATGGAACCTGCCATCGCTGCCAAACGTGCAGCCCTTATCATTCACAAGAAGGAGCCCTCTGTGCTTGCTGCACTGCAAGGTGCTGTGCCAACGACTACTGGCTTAACCCCTGCCAGGACATGCAGCTTTCTGCAGATCTCGGAAACGTGCGCAAAATATACGAAGGCATGAAGAAGGCTTTCGGTCCCAGTGCCATCAAGACCGCCCCACTCAAATCAGCTGCAGGCGATATCAAGGGTTGCAGTAAACAAATGGAGAGATGGGCTGAACACTACCAAGAGCTCTACTCGAGGGAAAGCACCGTCTCAAACATGGCCCTTGAGTGAGAACACCCTTCCACTGTCAGTCATGGATGAGGTTGACGCTCCAGCCACTATCGAGGAGCTCAGCAAGGCGATAGACTCCATCTCAAACACAAGGTTCCAGGCAGTGACATTCCCCCCACCACCGAAATAGTGAAAAACATAAAGGTGAGCTCACTCTACAAACACCTCCATGAGCTCCTACTACAGTGTTGGGAGGAAGGGGCTGTGCCCCAATACATGCATGATGCCAAAATCATCACCCTCTACAAAACAAGGGGGAGTGGAACGATTGCAACAACTATCGTGGCATTTCACTCCTAAACATAGTTGACAAAGCCTTTGCCCATGTCCTCAACAGACTACAACTACTTGCCGAACGTGTGGCTTCAGAGCAACCAGGTCCACCATAGATATGGTCTCTGTGCAGCAGCTGCAAGAGAAGTGCTGAGAGCAGACACGGCCCCTCTATTTGACCTTTATCGACCTGACCAAGGCTTTTGACTTGGTCAGTAGGGATGGACTGTTTGACCTTCTCCAGCAAATTGTACGCCTCTCCAAGCTTTTGAGCATGATCAAGTCGTTCCACCAGGACACGAACGGCATTGTCCCGTTTGATGGCTCATCCTCAGACCCTTTCCTGATCAAGAACGGTATGAAGTAGGGTTGTGTCCTCGCCCCAACCCTTTTTGGCCTCTCTTTCTCCCTGTTCATGCGCTACGCTTTCCGAGACTCTGAAGACGACGTCTTCCTCCACACCAGGAGCGACGGAGGCCTCTTTAACCTGGCACACCTCAGAGCAAAGACCAAGGTGCAGAGCGTTCTCATCAGGGAGCTGCTCTTTGCTGATGATGCTGGTCTTGTTGCCCACATTGAGGAAGCGCTACAGCGTCTCCTCAACTGCTTTGCTGGTGCCTGCTCTGAGTTTGGTCTCACCATCAGCCTTAAAAATACCAAGGTCATGGGCCAGGATGTCAGCAGTGCTCCCAATATCAACATCGGTGACCACACCCTTGAGGTGGTGGACAAGTTCACCTACCTCATGTCGATCATCTCCCTGGACCGCGAACTGAACGCTCGTATTGGCAAGGCATCAACAGTGATAGCCTGTCCGGCGAAGCAAGTCTGGGACAACTCTATGCTAACCACCCACACCAAGATAAGAGTCTACAAGACCTGCGTACTGAGTACTCTCCTATACGACAGTGAAGCATGGACCCTCTACTCCTGCCAGGAACGCCAGCTGAACGCCTTCCGCCAACGCTGCCTTCGTAGACCACTGGGCATCACTTGGCAGCTCCGTGTCTCCAACATCGATGTCCTGGCCAAAGCAAATGTGCCCAGTATGTTTTGATATCTTGACACAGAGACACTTGCGATGGCTTGGACACGTCAACCGAATGGATGACAGCCGCGTCCCCGAAGACTTGCTGTACGGGGAGCTGGCTACTGAAACCAGGTCATAGGGATGCCCAGCTCTCAGGTTCAAGGATGTCTGCAAACGCAATCTCAAGGCTGGAGGCTTCAACCCCTCCGACCTGGAATCAGCCGCCTCCGTCCGCTCCGACTGGCGGACCACCACCCAGAATGTCATCAGAACAGCTGGGGGGAGAAGAGACTTCACAGACAGCGGAGACTGTCGACACCCCCCACCACACTGCGTAACTTCGTTTGCAGCGGGTGGATCAGGTCCTGCAGATCCCGTATCGGCCTCTACAGCCACGCCTGATACTGCAGCTCCCTGATAATCTTTGAGATTGGTAGAGCCAATGACGGATAATAATAATTATAATTATGACTATTTAATAACGCTAGTTGTAGGACTGGTAATAGTGAAATTGTCTTTCTACCACTACTACTACTACTACTTCTTATTGTTACTTATTTATTATTATTATTATTATTATTATTATTATTATTATTATATTGGTGCAACCTCTGCTGTTAAGCAAAGTGTGTACCAGTCTGTCATGGTGAAGAGCGAACTGGGCTGAAAGGCAAATCTCTGTCTACCAGTTGATCTACTTCCCAACCCTCACCTAGGGTTACGAGCTTTGGGTAGTGACCGATAGAACAAGATCGTGGATACAAGCAGCTGAAATGAGCTTCCTCCACATGGTGGTGGGGCTTTCCCATAGAGATAGGTTGAGAAGCTCAGCCATCCAGGAGGAGCTTGGAGTGGAACTGCTTCTACTCCTCATTGAGAGATGCCGGTTGAGGTGATTTGGGTATCTGGTCAAAATGCCTCCTGAACGCCTCCCTGGTGTGGTGTTTCAGGTGTGTCCAACCGGGAAGAGACCATGCGGGTTGACCCAGAACATGATGGAGGGATATGTCTCCTGGCTGGTCTGGGAATGCCTCGGTGGGCCCCAGAAGAGCTGGAGGAAGTGGCTGGGGAGGGGGGATGTCTATGGAAGATGATGATTTTGTGATAAAGTGCAGCCAGGCTTTTTGTTTATAGTCCGTTAATTACAGCTCTTGAGAAGAAAATCTGTTTTGGCAGGTGCTACTGAAAAGTCTGAAACCGAAAGTGATTAAGCTCATTACAATCAGTGTGTCAATACTTTGTAATCTTCCCATGTAGTTAATGACAGAAATAAAATTTTGTAGTTGTATGAAAATAAAGAACTTGCACGCTGTGCTTGCTTTCCCAGCATGCATTATTTTCATACAACACTGATTGTCATGTTATTGACTCACAGCTCATCTTAATCCTCAGTTGTGTTTGGTTAGATTGGTCTGCAGCCTTTGGTTTCTGTTGTGTGGTTGCAATAGTTGCACCTTCTGACCAAGCAAAGTCAGGAATTCTGAAGAATGTGTGCTTTTTCGGTTCGCACAGGAGTTTATCGTAGTGCTGTTAGTTGTAACATTCATTATTCTGTGTCTGTGTTCAAGGTTAAAGCTGAAGGAGGATGAGTGGAGAGAAGCACAGCGGGGCTTCAATAAAATATGGCGGCAGCAGAATGAGAAATATTATCTTAAGTCCTTAGACCACCAAGGAATCAACTTCAAGCAAAATGACACCAAGGTGCTTCGCTCCAAATCGCTCCTGAATGAGATCGAGGGCATTTACGATGAGGTAATGTGTCCAGTTTTACTACAGGTCTGTTCTGTAAAATCTATTCAGGAATGTGCAGAACAACGCAGATGATCTCTCCATCTCAAAAACACACGATACTCTGTCTGTCTAGTTGCATACTGTATAATTTAAATAGTCTAGTTACATAATATAATGTAATTAATATAACTTAATAAATTTGAATTAAAGTGTATTGGTATTGGTCATCTTTACATCATAACATATCTGTGTGTAATACACTAAAGCGATATAGATTATATTTAACATAATCATAAAAAGCACAAATCGTGGTGATTTTATAATCCTGTGGATTACTAGTGGGGGAGCCGAACCAACGGTTCGCCGGCATTGTGGAAACCCACCCCCCTGTAGTGACATCAGCATGTTGGGTGGAGTGTGTCCAGCGCAAGTAAACGGGCATAAGTATTCAGCGAGCGATATTTTAAGTGATAAAAATATGTTCAGGGAGCAACTATGGCAGCAGTTTCAAGGAAATGGGTGTAAATTGTTACCTAATTGAGTCACCGAGGGAGGAGACATGAGGAGACAGTGAGATGTCACATTCTAGTGACTGCAGATGAGAATGCTGCCAGAGAAAACAATACAGCGTGGTGGCATATCAGTTAGCATCTCCGCCTCACCTTGTAGTAAGAAGGTTCTGGGCTTGTCGAGGGTGTTTGTGTGATGTTTGCATGTTCTCCCTGTGCTTGAATTGGTTTCCTCCTGGTGCTCTGGTTTCCTCACATAGCCCGAAGAAATGCACATTAGGCGGATTTACTTGTCCCGGGGGGGAGAATAGTTGTATGTGTGTGTGTTGGCCTTGCGATGGACTGGCCGGCTGTTCAGGGTGGAGTACCTACGAATGAGATTGATCATGTGTTTCTGTCTGTTTGTGTGTCTGTGACCGTGGTAACTTGAAATCTAATGGACATATTCCTACCAATTGTTTACCAAATATGGGTCTTGGGCCAATGAATAACTGATAAAATTTTGAGCGGGAGCTGGATCCAGGGAGGTTTTGAAGAATTTATTTAACATTGTGTGATGGAGCTAGGAGGCAAAAATCATCCTCAGCACATAAGGAGAAAAACATACACAACATAAAGGGGAATGGACATCAAAATTTGTCCTAAAACTGTTTCCATATCGTGATCAAGCATAAAATTTGCTTTCTTTTG
>JAQNCB010000007.1:1351733-1361963 GCA_030068295.1 Euristhmus nudiceps | reverse complement strand
CCCCCCCCCCCCCCCCCCCCCCCCGCGCCGTGGGGGCCGGAAAATACGGTATCTATCTGAATATTTTAAAGAATAGTACCATTAATTCACCACAGATACCCTTTAAACCAGAGGTCCCCAACCACCGGGCCACGGACCGGTACCGGTCTGTGCGTCATTTGTTACCGGGCTGCACAACAGCTGAATTAAAAAAAAAAAAAAAACATTTTATTAAATATCGGGAGTCTGAAAGAGCTTTTATTTTGAAAAACCGCTGTCGTCCATAGAAGCTAATTGGCTGAGCTCTCATGGGAGGGATACACTCACTCACCTGTCACTCACGGCGGTCGTCAGCCAATCATGGGCGTCTGTGAGTTCATTCGTCCAAGGAGGCAGACAGCGGATTTCCTTCTGAGTGTAACATCACCCCCAAATACGTATGGCATCACAGTTCGAAAAGAGGCAGGTCACAGAGGGCACGTTTGCATGTTTTCGCCCCTCCCTGGTCAGTGGTGGTCATGTGATAGGAAAGTTAATACCTGATGGGTGGGAGTTGGAGATGCTTGTCTCGGTCACCTGATGCAGTACATCAAAAAATAAGCCAACAGGGTCACAAAAATGACTAAAAAGCAAACATCTTTTGGAGAGCTTCCCACTAATTCAGTGGGATGGTGAGTTGTATTTTTCCTAGTTGTTTGAGAGGCTTCTATACCGGTCTGTGAAAGTATTGTTTTACATGAAACCGGTCCATGGTGCTGCTTTAAACAATGAAAATGTGTAAAGCTTTGTTTTTGATGCATGTGTACAAGGCAAAAATGCTGAAATATTAAATAACAAAGATAACGATGTTTATTTGTTGTTTTTGAAGCGTCAGGAACAGGCTTCTGAGGAAAACGGGTCGCCTGCAAGCGGCCCTCACCTCACCTTCACCTACGAGGACCGGCAGATCTTGGAGGACGCTGCCGCCTTGATCATCCACCACGTCAAGAGACAGACCAGCATCCAGAAAGAGGACAAGTACAAGATCAAGCAGATCGTCCAGCACTTAATCCCAGACCTGCTATTCTCTCAGAGAGGTGCTCTGTCAGACGCTGAGGAAGAGGAGGAAGACGGGAAGGACACCGAGCTTGATGAAGGAGGCCCCAAGAAACATAACGGTGTAACCGGGAGTCCCAGCAAATCCAAGCTCCTGTTTACGAACACGCCAGCACAGAAACTCTGCTCATGTGATGACGCCTACAACCTCTTCTTTGTCAACAACAATTGGTACATCTTCCTGCGGCTGCACCAGACGTTGTGCGCGCGCCTCTTGCGCCTGTATGCCCAAGCTGAGCGGCAGATTGAGGAGGAAATGAAGGAGCGTGACTGGGAGAGGGAGGTGCTCGGGCTCAAGCGGGACAAAAACGACAATCCCGCCATCCAGCTTCGGCTCAAGGATCCTAGTGAGTAGCTGTGGGTTCAGTGATGGCTTGTACAAAGAGGTGTTTTTTGCTTTATATCTGATGGTCTGAGGGCAGGTCAGATTGTATGTTAGGGTTTTAGTTGAACTTAAACACACATTTCATCTCGGTAACATGCACTTGTCTCATGCTCTGTCTCTTTCTTCCAGTGGACATGGATGTTGAAGACTACTACTCCGCCTTCCTGGAGATGGTGCGCAATTTACTGGACGGCAACATGGAGGCGTCTCAGTACGAGGACTCTCTGAGGGAGATGTTCACCATCCACGCCTACGTCGCCTTCACTATGGACAAACTCATCCAGAGCATCGTCAGGCAGGTCCGTACTCCCTCCTGTCTCAATCCTGCGCTTGTAACCAGACCTCGTGTAGCCGAGGACATGGGATTGGAGTCATGAGAAATAAGATTATGGTCATATGATATCAGTCTACAAGTGATCATTCCTGATAACGGGGGATGTATATGCTCAGATATGGCAAACCAGGTTGTTTTATAACCCTATTCAGCAGTGACTACACACTCAACCCAACACAAAACAAATCAGTTATCATGAAGAGTAGGTGGTTCCTTACCTTGCACTTCCTTTTTCGGTTTATTTGGCCACATGGTTTCTTTGGCAAATCTAAAAAATTAAGTACATCATCAATAGCCCTATTTCTGGGTTACCACCCCGTTACGCTGAAGGAGTTTGCATGTCCTTGTGACCACGAGAGCGATGCCAACAGGGACTTAAACCCCTGGGAGGATTAACCACGTCGGGTAGGTTGAAGGGTAGGGGCCGGACGAACCCCTCCTGGTTGAGTGAGAGATTTACGACCTTACCCCATAAAAACATCACTATATGCATCTGTGACAGGCCCAGCAAGCTGACAGGGAATATTAATCCTGCTCGGGATCAACACAGAAATTTAAACCGACAACTGACTGACTAAATTAGTCTACCAGGTGTCTGGGTAAGTGATGAGATAAAAAAAAAAATAAGGCTTTATTAATCTATATTCAGTTTTAAAAAAGGTTGTTGACATTTTGAAATAAACTGTCTATATTTACATTTCGAGCGGGTCCCTTCTTTGCTGAACCTTTAACAGCCAAACAAATGTACTCATCACGTTTCAGTCCTTCCTTCAGAAGCTCCACCCTAAAATCCATGAGCATGCATTGCTAAGATAACACAACTAACAAGCTACACCCCCTGTTAGTGACGAAGGGAAAATTTATGCAGGTTGCTGAATGGCTGGAATAGTGTTGTGTGGCTCATTATGAGAGAATTTGTTTGTGTCACCTTTACAGTGTAAGGACAGAGTACAGAACGGACACCTAAAGCTCTGTAATGAAATGCTCACCCAATTTAGCAAAAAGGTTATAGGATTAGAAATAGTGGAATTGAATGTCTGCAGTTTTAAAGATCGGTTTAAACTTGACACTTTCACTTCAGAATTTTTGTTGTAGCGATTTTGATAATTATAATTAATACAAAAAAAATTTGTAAGTTGTCTTTTTTCAACTGAATTAGTACCTTTTTTTTCAGCACTGAATTCAAAATGACATCCATTTTTCTCAATCAGGTCAGGTTTTTATGCTAATTTGATTGTGAAAAATCCAATCTTCTCACTAAATTGATTATATTTTTTGTGACATTATCAGTTGATTTTCATTATTTCACATCCAAAAAAGGTTTTAGGAGAAAAAAAACCTTTTCTGGCAGTATGTAATTATTAAATGTAACAATCTTCAATTTCTGTAAATTGAACAATAGACATTGATAAAGGTAAGTACATATAAATTGAATCTTATGCCGTCATTGTGCAAAATTCGGGGCATGAACTTCCATTTCTTCGAACCGCTCGAATGCTCAGCAGCAGGGATGTCTCTCTTCAGAGTCCACCAGTAATTAGCCATTAGGACTGCATCCCAGTGTCCTTTACCTGGTCTCCATCCCTTTTATGTCCTGATGGAATCTCTCCCCTGTTCATTACTCATTGATCCCAGATTCTCAGGAAACTGGTCCACATGCGAGAACAAGTAATGCATTTTTGATGCTCATGATGCATCCAAGGTTTCTGAAAGCAGTCAGCATATTGCGGACAAGTTCTGCATAGTTCCTGGCATTGTTATTGCAAAGAAAGTGCTTTAAGACCAGAAGAAAAGCCTTCCATGCTTCCAGTTCCACCTTGTTCATTGAGTTTTCAAACTCGGGATCTCTGAGCTGACGGGTTTGAGGACCAAAGATGCCAGCTTTCAACTTCTCTATGGTTCATCTTGAAAACGCATGGCACAATTGAAGCAGCCACTATCCTTGTCTAGAGCTTTGGTGATCTGTTTAATCAAGCTGAGCTTGATGTGCAGCGGTGGGAAGGGTATCTTGTCTCTGTTTACCAGAGGATAGTTGATAACGTTCATTGCTCTATGAGGCATTAGTTCCTTACCTACAGGCCAGTCCTTCTTTGTGTGATGCTGGGTAGTGTCCCTGCTTTTCCACATGAACGGAACGCATGGATACTTGGTGAAGCCCAACTGTTGTCCCAACAAAAAAAAAATTACCATCTTCAGTTCAACACACATAAGCCATTCATGCTGATCATGACAAATGTTCTCCAGCACATATTTCACTACTTCATAGTTCTTCAGTGTAGTTGAGTGAGCAAGGGGTACAGAGGAAAACTGGTTGCCGTTGTGAAGCAGAACACATTTCAGAGCTCGCTTGCTGCTGTCAGTGAACCAGTCTCCAGTCTTTGGGTTCATACTGTGGACTGCTAGCTTGTGCAGAAGTTGAGCAATATCTGTACTGTACACCAAGTACAGTACACCAAGTCCTTCTCGTCAAAGAAAAAAGGGAGGAACTCCTAATGTCTTTTGCGGTAAAGGGCGATGTGAGCAGAGAGGAGGTTATTTTTGTAATATAAAAAAAAAAGCAATTGGTCATAAGTTTGCACATGGAAAATCTTCAGAATTCATTTATTGCAAGAAATAGGAAAGAATTTTGCCTCACATGATGTGAAAATATCCGTGCATCTAAATAAAAACCTCAAAAAACAACTACAGTCATCCCTCGCTATATCGCGCTTCAGGTTCTGTGGCTTCAGTGCATCACGGATTTTTTTTTTTTTTTTAAATATTCATTGAAAAATAAAGTTCAGGAAAATGCTGCGAGGGGTCGCTACTGACTCAGATTCGGTTCTCAGGTTGACTGGGGTCTTGTCTCGAGTCAAATCTCGCAAGCTGATTGGTCGAGACAAATTTCCCGACATTCATTCTTGTGGAACGCTGCTGTATGCTGCTGATGTACAGACGTACCGCTAACTGTTGTTTACTACAGTGATATTTGTTCTGCGAAATAAGTGTTTGTGACTCCTCCTCCTCATTCTGACTCCTCCTCTAAACCAAAGAGGAAGATGTTGACAGTGGAAGAGAAAATGAAACTATTGGACATGATTAAGTAAAGCTGTAGCTATGCGGTCATAGCCCGCCATTACAGTTTGAATAAATCGGTTTCGGTTCTCGGAATAGGGAACAAGTTAAGGAGAATGCCGCAAGATTGCGACTGACTCGGATTCGGTTCTCAGGTGACTCGGCTCTGACGTCACAAGTCAAATCTCACAAGCTGATTGGCAGAGAAGAATTTAACTTTTCCCTTCTCTGATGGGGGGCTGGGGTCAGTTTGTAAGAAAAAGTGTGACAACCGCAGAGGAGTCTAAATGTAAACATTTGTTCTCCAGAAAGCCCCACACAACCAATTATTAATCCTTTCTGGGATCTTGACAGGAAAAAAAAAAATCAGAAAATAAACAACCCCATTAATGAAATAAATAACACTAACTTCAAGTTTTTCACGGAAAAAAAAAAAACCTTGGAACATTAACTTTCTTGTAGACAACACTGTTTGCAGCTCTTGCTCATCAACTTCACTGTGAAAACCAGAAAGCAAGCAGGCTAAGAAACTGAATTGATACACCTCCCAACACGATATATTTCACTACCAGTATGGTTGTCAAACTGATTTTATCCCAGTATGATTATATTTGTTTGTGCTCAGAATGGCTCGTTCAAGCCAGAAAAGTAAGCTTACCTATATATGGTCATTAGTTTGAACTGTGCGCCTGCATCTGGCTGGTGAGAAGTTCAATGTCAGGTTCCATTTTAGTCACAGCCGGTCTCAAACACTGATGGAGATGTTTATCTGTCAATCTTGAGCTCATCGGAGTTTTCAGGTGCTTCATGCATGAAGAGGTTTGCTCACAGATATACGTGCCGCCAAAAAGTGTGGACATCTTCATTGTGTGTTTTTTAATGTAAGGGTGCGTGTTGTTTGGGAGGGCGGCATAGAAGTCAATGAGACTGTTGGGCTTGAATGCGTCTTTCAGGAGATCACAGTTGTGTAACTCGGCCAACTCGAACTGATACAAAGGCTGGGCTTCATCGATGTTGGAAACAAAGGGGTTCTGGAAAGGGCGGATATCTTTTGCATTGACATGTAGTTCACGGAATCGCACCCCGAACGCCGCCTTCAGGATTTTCAGTGCTTCAACATCCTTTTCAGCTGGGAACAGGACCGCTGATTTCTCTGCAGAGAGGATTTGGGGAGCAGGAAGATGGATGAAGTTGTTCTTTTTCACTTCTTCCAAAAGCAGCGGTAGCTTCACCTCAAATGCTTTTATGTGGGAATACATGGTGCAAATGAGTTTCCCTTTGTCTTGTAGCTTCAAGTTAAGGCTTTTCAACATTCTGTTAAAGCTTTTCAAAAATCTGTTAAAAATGCTGGATGCCATTTCCACTCTGGGTCGATCAGCTCAGGGACCGTTTTTGTCTTTTGAATGAAAAAATTATTATTATTATTATTATATATATTATTATATATTATTATAATTATTATTATTATTTCAGGTAGCAGTTCGTAAAAAAACACCTCAAAACTCTGCCGCGGCTCAACCATCGGACCTCTGTGTGGTAAAGCGCATCGCCGTGTGCAGACAGGGGTGTGTCCAGGATTTTTTTTGAGGGAAAGGTATCACGTAGGGCACAAACTGCAGAAGGGTGTAATAGAATGTTACGTTCTATGCATGTACAAGTCTCAATCACGTGTCCAGACTGAAAAAAAATCATAATGCATATCTGGTATTATTCAGGGGGCCGAGCAAAATGTGGAGGCGGGCTGTAGTTTGGGGGCCACTAATTTAACCCATCCAAAGTGAGGGCCCGCGCACACACACACACACACACACACACACACACACACACACACACACACACACAAACACCTTGCTGCTCACGAGAGCAGTTGGGGGTAAGGTGCTTTGCTCAAAGGTGCTTCAGCCATGAAGGTGGATGAAGGAAAGGTGCAGCTCACCCCACCACCGCTGTCACCCCACATTTTTCCTGCTGGCTCGGGAATCAGACCAGTGCCCTTTCGGTCCCAGAGCCGAGAGTTAGCTTTTCTAACCGTTAGGCTACGGCTGCCCCTGGAGATAGCTAGATTGATAGCGAGCAAATGTGGTGTATTAGGCAGGGAGGAAGAAAGTCAAATGAATTGTATATTTTGTGAGGTTTTTATGATTGTCAAGAAGTTTTTAGCATCCAGTTCTCATATGGTCTTGGCATCAGGTGTTCAGAAGAGTCTAGGCTTTTGAATTCAGGATAGTCGGAAGCGTGTGGGTGATCTGGAAAGGTTTTGGGTAAGCAAAAGTTTATTGAATGAGAGCCAGGGTGAGAGAATATCAGAGAAAATAATATGCTATAAAATTGCTGTTCAGACCATCCAACAGGCAGAATTTTCTAATATGATAATAAACAGATTCAGTTGAGATTTAGAAGATTGGTTTCTAAGGTCATAATTTTCTTCCCCCCATTTTCTCCCTAATTTATTTGTATCCAATTTCCACCCATCAGGTATTGCCTTCCCTGTCACATGACTACCACCAACCAGGGATGGGTGAAAGCATGCACCCGCCTCCTCCGTGACATGCAATGCTAGCCACCTGCCTATTTTCAAATTGCGGTGACATGGGGTATTTAGGGGCGGTCTAACACACTCGGAAGGAAGTGCTATCCACCCCCTCGTACGAATGAGCTCATGGATGCACATGATTGGCTGGCGATCGCTGTGAGTGACAGGGAAGTGAGCATATGCCATCCCTCCCATAAGAACTCAGTGAATTAGTTCCTGTAGACTCCCAGCCACAAACAGACGTGTGCATTAAACCAGATTCGAACTGGCGATCTCCGGGTTAATAGTCGCACACCTTGTCGATGCACCACTTGGGTCATAATTTGACAAAGTACAAATAATTGAGCTAAACATCAGTTAGTAAGTTGACATTCAAATAGCGCATATTTCATTTCGGCTAGCATTATGTCATTTGCCTTTCCCTCAAACTACTGCACCTGAGTTCTACTTCAAGCGTTTTGCTTATAACTAATCAGAACGAAGGTTAAATTTCCCATACCTGCAAATCCAGGCTCAGAAAATCTGCCCCGAGACCACTGTATTTTATTTTTGCCATAATTTCCTGACCATATAAGCATAGGCCTATGCTAATCAGCCTTTACCGTCTACATTGCACGCTGTTTCAATTTATTTTGACCCCTCCTGTTTTGTATGGAATGAGGTGACAACTGATTCTATTTTCGGTGTTTGTGGACTACATCATTTTCTCTGCATGACTACGTACAGTATGCACAGTGGGCTGAGAAGCTAATAAGGTATGAAGGGTTGTCATACGCTTCTCTGTTTGGCGTGGAGTGAAAATATAGCTTTGTTCTGTAGGCAGCAAATTACACCCCGGCGTAACCATAATGTTCAGACAGGCTGTGATTGCAATAATATTTCCTTTCGACCAGAATACCACCATGAAAACACGAACTCAGGATTAAGTACTCACAGCAGTCATGTCATACAGTAATCTGCCTCTGGACATTAAAGAGAACTTTTTGATTAGTGTTAAATTTGAATTACTAATGCCTACTTAGTGGAATGCGAGACCGCCGAGCTTAATGTCAGGTTCAATTTGAACGTGGTGTTGTTATTATTATAATAGTTGCTGGGGAAACACAGCATTTATGTATCCTTAGAAGAGGAATGATTTAATGGCTTTAATGAACTGGGTTGAACTGGATGTGTCATTATGCAGGAGAGCGAGCAGAAATAACACTGAGAAATACAAAGTTAGTAGAAGTTGCCTCGAATGCTTTATTAACTACAACAGAAGCAATTGCCCCATAAAGCAAATAGGCCATTATGACTCTATTTTCATGCAACACTAAAATAAAGCTCGGCCCAAACACAATTTATGTGTGTTAATGTGACGGTATTAGACCATTGAACATTAGAAATACTTATGTGGTTATAAATCGTTTTAATCTCTCCCACAGCCTGAGAAAGTGTGGAAGGCATTGAGAACGGATGTTTAAATGGATGTTTAGCCCTGGGTTTTTATAAAATGGTGACATGGTGGCGCAAGAGGTCAGCACATCCGCCGCTCAGTAACAAGGCAAGGCTTAGGGCTTGGGGCGTTTCTCTGTGGAGTCTGGGTGTTCTCCCCATGCTTGTGTGGGTTTCCTCCGCGTACACCGGTTTCCTTCCACAGTTCAAAAACATGCACATTAAGCTAATTGGCTCTTTCAAATCAGCCCCCGAAGTGAGTGTGTGTGAACGTTTGTATGTGTGTTAGCCCTGCAATTGGGGCTACCACAGCCTAATGGCAAGAGAAACGGCTTTGGGACCAAAAGGTCGCTGGTTTGAGTCCCGAACCAGCAGGAAAAAATGTGTGGCGATGGGGTAGTGAGCTCCACCTTCCCTTCCTCCACATTCACAGATGAAGTGCCCTTGAACAAGACACCTAACCCCAACTGCTCTGCGGGCGCCCCAATATATGTGGCAGCCCAGTGCTCCAAGTGTGTGTGCTCACCTTTGGATGGGTTAAATGCAGAGGCAATAATTTCCTTTATGGGATCAATACAGTATATCAAAATCAAAATCACTTGAGCTGTCCAGGGTGTACCTTGTCTTCGCCCAGAGTCAGCTGACATGGGCGTCAGTCTCCTCTTGACCCTAATTAGGACTAAGTAGCTTAGAAAATGAACGGATGAATGAATTCTTATAAAACAGGGTTATTTATACTCATAACTGGCACGGTGGATGCATTAATTGGGTCACTCATACAGTGCCATGTGTCCAGAACAGTGCTTCCTTCGGTATGTGGGAGAGAATGTTCTCTCACATCCTCCAGCTATGCGAGTGCTTCTTGCTTACCACTTGGTTTATTTTGCCACACGCACCACTGCCATATTTATTTGAGGCAGACCTTGGGCGGGTTGGTTTTCAACAGCCACAAACAGTTGGTGAGCCATTCCAGCTCCTTCCAAGCATTGATTTTTGTGTCTCAACTCCAAACCGATGTCTGTTAATGTTTGCCCTGAAGAACATAAAAGGCCATCAGAATCATGCCAGATGAATGTGCAGTGCTTGCTGAAGATGTGAGCCGCTGTCTTTAAAGTGTAGTGTGCCATTACTTTTGGCTTTTAAGTGTGGTCGCTACTAACTATGTGTTACCTATTGTACATTATATATCCAGAAGAAATGATTGTCACAGGGCAGCAGCTCCTTTCACTGGGAGACTTTCAACAATGGGAATCTGTCCTTTTTCAAATAAAAAGCTACTACAGGGATCCCTCACTTTTCGCATTTAATGGGGGTCGAGACCCTACACGAACACCGAATCTCCGCGAAGTAGGATCGACCCCCCCTGACTGACGTATACGTACATGTATATGTGTATATAATATCAATAAATACATA
>JAQNCB010000007.1:1185764-1196087 GCA_030068295.1 Euristhmus nudiceps | reverse complement strand
TGAACATTTTTTTGTAATTACCTGAGTTTACTTTGATAACTTGCACTGAATTGAATCAGCCGGGGACGCATAGTCCGGACAGTAGCTGCTCAGAGCCAACCTCAAGCCTCTTGCTCTTAACGATCATGTGACTCACCCAGAACGATGTCTCGGTGGCGGCTTTGTAGATCGTAGATCGCGATCGACGTATTGAGCACCCCTGCTTTATATCTTCCATGAGGAGTCATTTAGCTTAGCATTAGCCTTTAGCCTCTGTTATTTACCTGTCTCAGATGCCGATGGAGAGAAAGTTCCTTGTGATGTGGTCTCACTGCGCTTTGCAGCCACTGAAATCCTCTGTTGTTAATCCTGTTAATGGTTTTTAATAGTCTGTGTTTAATATTCCCACTTAAAATGTTTGCAATAAATGTGCTATATTTCTGGATCATTGGAAATCTGGGTCAGCCTTCTCAACAGCACGAAACGGTTCCTGTGTTGCCAGTGTTAAAAATAATCAACATGTGAAATAGGATTGCCAGGGTGTAAATAATCCACATTTAAAATGCGGTTGCTAGTGAAAAAAAAAAAACTAAATAAATTACTAAATGTGTTAATAATTCAACATATAAGTCGCTCTGGAGTACAAGTCGCCCCCTGGCCAAACTATGAAAAAAAAGTGCGACTTGTAGTCCGGAAAATACGGTGTATATAATAATATACCGTAGATTGAAATGAAGTCTATTTTAACATGTTGAGCCGACAGTCGAATGTTTCAGTGGAACTATATGTTCCTGTGTGTAAAGGTGAGCCTGCACGTTTAGTTTGCTTCCCCACTCGGTGTTGAGCGCAGAGTAGACAGAGATGGTATATGTACTGTGAGCGTCTCGCACACCAACATTTTCGTTATGCCTCATCTCGTCACGTCATGTTTTAGTCGCCAAAGATCCATTTTTAGTGCGTCATCGTTATATAAAAAAGGTGCGTTAACAAAATCATTTAAACACTGCCCCCAAAATGCGACCTATACTCCAGTGTGACTTGTATTTGCTTTTTTTCTTTATTATGCATTTTTTGGATGATTCGAATTATACTCCAGAGCGATGTATAGTCCGGAAAATATCGTACTACTGGATCGCCCCTTTAGCATGTTTTATGCTTGTGTGAATGTGTGGGAAGCGCACAGCTCGTATGTACTCTGTCATGCGTGTGTCCTGGCCATTTGCAGCATTAGTTTAGTACTCTGTCGCAAAATTTGCATCAGCTTGTCGGTGAAATTTTTTTTTTTTATTTATTTATTTATTTATTTATTTATTTATTTATTTTTTTTAATTTATTTATTTATTTATTTTATTATTTTTTCAACCCCCGCATTTTTTTTCTCTCTCCCGGTTTGGAGAGTAGAAAATATATTTTCAAAAAATTACGGACTTGTAAGTTGAAAAAATATGCAACAAAAGTGGACATTTAAACACGGCGCATGTATATGATGTTTTACCTCTTTTGTATGGAAAAACCAAGCGTGCGCACGCTCTCCCTGTCTCTCTCTCACACGCGCACACTCCCTGTATGTCATGTGAGTCATATGATTGTGCTGTCATCCTACCTCTATATTTTAAGTATGATGTAAAATAAATATGTCAATAATATTGCTTACAAATACATTTATTGCTAATTCATGTGTGTGGAAGAGGTGTTACTGAAAATCTTTCAAAAATACTGAAAAAGGTCGTGAAGGATACTGAAAATCTATACCTGAGGGAGGCATCTCTGTATGATAAGCAGATTTCCATACACGTGTTTTTATTGACATCTTCAACTGTCCAAACAGCTTTGTAATGTAGAATTTTCTGAAAGGTGTTAAGCCGCCACCTGAGACGGGGGGTGGGGGGGAAAGCGACCTAGGTCTGAAGAATATTCTGAATTATTCAATATTATTGTGCTTCAGATTATAACAGTATGTTATGTACAGAATTACATTGTTGTCTGGTCAGTTTCTAGTCCAATGTGAAGTACCTCAGTAAAGTAAATATCTTTTTTAATTTGTGCATTTTTACAGCAGTATGAAATTGGCAGGACTCCCCTTTAAAAGCATTGCATTCTGTTGACTTAAATTCTGGTGCTCAATTTTATTTGTTTTTATTTAACACTCATTTGCCAAGGTTTGCAATATCATAATTATTTTATTATTGTGCTCGGAGTTGTTCTCATTTTTTATTGAACAACAGTATCAAAATACTCTTGAAATAAAACGCATATTAGTTATGAACAATTGTGTAATACATAATCTTCTGTGTCATTTTTACCAAGGGTTCAACTCACTGAGATCAGACACACTTTGGCAAGTTGATTTCCTGATGGGCAAGTCCAGCGACTGGACGAGTGCGAATTGAATTTCGAGCCCTTTTTTATATATATATATATGACAGACATATATGTGTGTGAGAGAGAATAATGTGTCTGTGTCGCAGTGTACATGAATATTTGGGTCATTCTGACATTTTGGTCAGTAGGGGGTGCAAGTGTGAGCGTCTGTGATGCAGTCAGTGCATTTCAGAACTTGATGTACCTGCAGTGGAAGGTTAAAAAAAGATATTCACTGATTCTGGAAACAGTTTTAGTCCACTCTTATTGTTTAACTCATTCCATTATTGCCTGATTGTTTCTTTATGTAAAAAAAAAAAACCTAATGTAAAAGTGTGTGTCTGTTTTGTAGGCTGCTGTGTCAATGTTGAAGCAGGACTTTAAAGAGGGCGAGATGACGCTCTCTGCAGCTCTCGCACTCGCCATTAAAGTGCTCAACAAGACCATGGACGTTAGCAAGCTCTCTGCAGAGAAAGGTGTGTGTGTGTGTGTGTGTGTGTACGCGTGCGCGTGAAGAGAAGGAACGGAAAATACTTGGATACCTGAGACGAGTGAATTGAGCTGCCTGGGAATTCATAATGTATGGTTGTGTCTGAACCCAGACATGCAGCTCTGCAGATTGTTCAGGTGCTGTAACAACAGCGTCCTGAGGTTTTAACTGCATCTATATCACGTGTCAAATCAGCAGGCCATATGCTTAATTTATCCTCTCTCTCTCTCTCTCTCTCTCTCTCTCTCTCTCTCTCATCCAGTTGAGATCGCCACATTGACGCGTGAGAATGGCAAAACCAAAATTAAGGTTCTCAAGCTGAAAGAGGTGGAAGAGTTGATCAAGAAGCACGAAGCAGAGGAGGCCAAGGCAGAGAAGGACAAGAAAGAGAAGGAACAGAAAGAGAAAGACAAATGAGAAACCTGCACATCATCCCTTCTCATTTCCAAACAGTACATAGTTTTGAGTAGGTTGGTCACCACTCAGTCTTATTTGTATGTTTAGTCTTTTTTTCTTTAATAAACACAACAAATTGAACGGTGTCCAGGTTGGGTCATGAGTTATGAAACACTGTTCAAGGAAAAATTTTAGAAGAAGAGTCTTCAAGTGTAGCTCTACTGGCTGGGGTTGAAGGATGGAATGATGAGTCTCGGTGTGTTTGAGGTTTCATAGACTCTTTCTGAAAGTGTGTGTGGATCAGCTGTATGGTTAGGTAGCCCCATACACATGAAGCTGCAGTGCACCGTGTGTTCTGACTCCTTTCTATCCAAACTGGCGTTAATAGTTTCAGCAGTTTGTGTTCCAGTAGCCCTTCTGTGGACTCAGAACCACAGTATTACCATTCACTCTCTCCACACGGCAGCAGCAGCCATGTCCCTCTTGATACCTTGGTAGTCGTTCTTCAGACCACCGCACATCAGCGACACCCCACACAACGCGATCCTTATACCTGCTCACTTTTATTGCTTCCATCACCAAGACCTGTCTGTTCATGTTCGGAGTGAAACAATTACATGTAAGACCCAGGCCATTGCCAGATCACGAATTTGGGAAGCATATCAGCCTAATTTTCACTTGCATTTTAGTGATTATAGATGTACCTTTTTATACCACTTTTTTCTCTATGCTACCTTTCTGTAATCGGTGGAAATTGGAACAGTAAAAGGTTGAGTCTTGTTCATATGTTCCTGAGGTGCACAATGACCTTTACACACTAAATCGTCTTCTATGACTCACATGGTTAGAAACAGTAACCCAGCACCCTAGTAATGTAACTACTCTACAGGTGGACGAATAAACACAACTATTAAAGAAGCAGATGCCAGACCTTTTCTCCACCTAATAACTAGATAAAAGGCTGAGTACAGTCAACCCTCGCTACTTCGCTCTTCAAATTTTTCAAAAATATTCATAGAAAAATAAAACGAGGAAAAAGTAGCAAGGTCACTACCGACTCTGGTTTGGGACTTGGCTCTGAAATCTCGCAAGCCGATTGGTCAAGATGAATGTCCCAGCATTCGCATAACTCCATGGAAGAGGAAGCGGAAGTCAAGCGGCAAAGTGAGTCAAGCCAAAGTGAAATTACGTTAAAAGTTCTAAGAACACTTCTTGCACTTTATTTACATCTTATGCATTGTTTTTGAATATTTAATTATTATAAGCATTTATTGATATTATATACACATAAGTCAGTCGGGTCGATCCTACTGTGCGGAAATTCAGCGTTCATGTAGGGTCTCGGTCCCCATTAACCGCGAAAAGTGAGGGATCACTGTATTTGTCATGGAAAGCATTTGGCGCAGACATTCTTGGCTGTCACTTAAAATAGTAAGATCAGAGGCCCGTGCTCTGTGCAGGATCTGATTGGGTGTCCATGTCATCTACTTGGCAGGAGATCAGAGACGGCAGGGGTGTAACAGTAGTGTCCTCAGCACTTTGACTCTCACCATAAAACTACAAACTATCTCTTGCTAAGCATTATTGCTGATGCTTCTGTAAAAATGACATTTTGGAAAAAGAGATGATCACATTTCATATTTTATTCAGACAAAGGGGGGGGGGGGGGGGGGGGTGGGTAACAACAACTGGGGACTGTCTTTTAAACTGTAAACAAAATCCTAAGTTTATATAAAAGAAACTCAAGACAAAAAAAAATTGAAATCAATTTATAATTAACAAAAATTAAATATCCAAAAGATGAAAATATATTTTCTTAAACATAACAGTTTATTGTCATGGCTCAAGTCCATAAATATATGATTTCCTGTATATACACATGCAGAGCCCGAATTCCCTGAGCTGGAGCACCAAACAGACCGTTACGCTTGGTTTCTACAAACCCCACGGTGTTCAGATCAGGAGAGCAGAGTGCTCCAGCGATGGGAACAGATTTAGATTCATCTATTGATTGTTAATTCAGGTTAAGCCTGAATGGTGCTACTCTTAAAAAGGTGAACGTGGGGGAGCAGATTTTTTCCTTTGGCAACTATCAGAATGTACAACAATTAATGTGTAAAGCTAAACTGCATTAGTTAAACAGAGGAGTGCTTTATTTATTTACTTCGGAACAGAAACAGTGATGAAGTTTAAAGCCAAATTAAGTAAGAGTGGTGCAGGATAAAACAGGGCTTTAGCTGCATGTTGCTTCTTGTCAGTTTAAGTTCCTTCTGAATTGCTTTTCGAGTTCTACGATCCTGAGCATTACCTCTGCCTGGAGGTTTTTACTTGTGTTGGTTTGCGATGTAAGTCAAAAGGTAATGCACAGATTGTGGTAGTTTTTGTCTAGGCTTGGGTGTGGTTCAAGTAACAAAGCAAACTTTTGGAAGTCATCCATGCATGAGCCGCTCTTGGGGGAGGTGTGGCAATTATGTGCAAATAGATATTCCTCAGATGTCCACCAGGGGGAGACATTCCATTATAAATATGCAAAGTTATAATGAACCTTCAGTCTTAAGCAGATTTTTCATGTTAAAATCAATGCACTTGTCACCAAAATCCATTAGTGCATGGTGGAGATATCCTGCACTGGAGTAACCCTCTAGATTTAAAATGTCTTTAGACCTGATCCTCTTCTTTTGGCTAGAAGTGAATGACATCACAGCAGTGGCGGATTACTGATCCGAAGGTCGGGGGATCAAGCCCCACTATCAATGGGTTGTCACTGCTGTCAGGGTATTTATAGACGTGTATTATATTTTATAAAGATTCCCAGCGCGAGTTTGACGCATGATTGTTGTCCAATCCCGATCTACTCTGAAATGCACTGAAAGGCAAATTAAGGAATGGTGACCAACAGAAATCCCCTGCATTGGAATGGCTCACAATCTATTATACAGTACAACTTTTCATTCTCCGATTCCCCTCCTAAATACGAGGAGCAGAGTCTTGGTGTGAATGAACAGAAGATGATGTGCTACATTTTGCTTGTAGCACTGACTAACCAGGGATGGCAAACAAGCTGTGGGATCCGGTTTCCATTTGTACTCCTCATCCAACCCCCAGTGCGTTTAATGGTGAGGAAGGGGTTAAAGTAGGCAATGTTGTGTAGGAGGACAAACAAAGTGCAAGAAGGTCTAGACAGGATCAAGGGGGCATTTTCAGAGCATGAGCAGTGCTCAGTCCTCATCCGAACTGCTGTTGTCCATAGAGTAGACCATGAAGAAGAGGTCGGGTCGGGTCGGGACCAGAGGGTGACCGGGCTTCACGACCTCAAAACCCATGTAGTGGAAGGTCTTTGTGATAGACACTGCAATAAAGACACAAAAAGATTTTTGAGTTTGTTTTTGCCAGAACAAAATTTCCCAACACCTCAAAAAAAGAACGAAAGAAAAAAAAACCCTGAAGTCTTACGTCGATCCTCCCTGGTTTTGTAGAACCACAGGAACACACTGCTGACTTTTAGATTCTCTTCTGCAAACTCTAACAGACTGGTAAGGCTGGAAGCACACAGAGGGACACAGATGATGCAGATACTTTTACATAATGCACAGGCAGCCACAGCAGAGCTAATTTAGCCCCTGGCTAAGTGACTGGGACTTCTTCAGCTGCACAGAACACCCCACACTAGGTGGATATGAACAGTGAATTGCTGCTGGACATACAGTCTAATAAGTCCAATATAATTAGTACAGTGAGTACAGTCAACCCTCAGTACATCGCGGATTTTTCAAAAATATTCAATCAACAAATAAATCAAAAATAAATAAGGAAATTAAGGACAAAATTTTTCCTTAATTTTACATTTTTCGATTAATATTTTGGAACTGATTTTAAATAAAGTGCAAGAAATGTGTTTTTAGAACTTTTAACGTAATTTTTAGGCTCGACTCACTTTGCTGCTTGACTCCGCCACCTCTTCTTGTGTTACATGAATGCTGGGAAATTTGAAATTTGTTTCAACCAATCAGCTTGTGAGATTTTAGAGCCGAGTCGGTAGTGCTATTGCGGCCTTTCCTTTAACTTTTCACTATTAGATAGGGGAAAAAGTGAAGGGAAAGGACGCAAGTTCACTACCGACTCCGGTTTGGGACTCGGCACTGAAATCTCGCAAGCTGATTGGTCGAGACCAATTTCCCAGCATTCGTGTAACACAAGAAGAGGCGGAAGTCAAGCAGAGTAAAGTTAGTCGAGCCTAAATAAAATTAAGTTAATAGTTCTAAAAACACATTTCTTTCACTTTTTACATCTTATGGCTTAATATTTATATTTTAGTTACATCTTGTGTTGTTTTTGAATGTTTAATTGTTATTATAAGTATTTATAGCTTTGAATATGTATTTATTGATATTATATACATATACGTCAGTCAGGGGGTCGATCCTACTTCGTGGAAATTTGGTGTTCGTGTAGGGTCTCGGTCCCCATTAATCACGAAAAGAGAGGGATCCCTGTATTCACATTACTGTTCATGAAGGAAACAAAGTTGCATTAACACAGTGACATGGTAAGCTGAACATAAGACCTTCATACTTCAGAATTTTGGTACATTTCACACTCTTCCTGAGATAAGAACAAAATCCCAGTTTCAGCGTTATCCATGCACTGTGAATGACCCTCCTTCTAAAGGCAGGATTTGGTAAATGCAGTGTAGTTGTGTGGTGTTGTACGTACCCCTCTTTGCTGCCCTCAGGCAGAGCTCCACTGGGGATCTCCAGATAAAGGCAGTTGGCTGTCAGCACCGTGTCCCAACAGGAGAAACGCCGCTCACTCAGCTTATACTGGAAGTGCAGGATCGAGGGGCTGCCACTCACCGCACTCGACCGAGTCACCGTCAACCTGTCGTCCTGAACAGCACAGCAAAAATTAATGCTTAAACAGCTCTCCTCTGTCACAAGAAGTAGCCCACCTTCCTCCCGCAAAGTCCAAGAAACACCTGTTGTTTTAATAGGAACCTGAATCCAGGGCAAATTATATATATAAAAAAAAAACTTGTTTGTTCCTTTCACAGGGCACAGTGTGTGTCTGTCAGTAACAGGTGTAAATGAGCCACATGTCTGACCTAAACCACACACATACACACACCAGCATTCCTGCAGGACACATTGAAATGCAATGCATTAGTGCTGGGGGGAGGGAAAAAAAAAGTAATTGAATTTAAGCCTGATGCATCCTCAGTAGCTGGCCAAGACATGAGTACAGTTCGTCGTCTGATCAGGTGGCATTTGGTGAAACCAGGAAAAAGCTTGTAGGGAAGTTAAAAGTACCACCCTGAGGGCTCCTGAGAGGCACATCGACAGGGCGCAGACTATCAACCCGGAGGTTGCAAGTTCAAATCCAGGTTGATGTCATCTGTGCTCTTTTTGTTTTTGTCCAAGCTCTCAGAGGAGGGAGGGATGGCATATGCTCACTTCCCCGTCACTCATAGCAATCACCATCCAATCACGGGCGCCTGTGAGCTCATTCATACGAGGGGGGCGGACAATGATTTCCCTCCTAGCGTGTTAGGCCACAACCAAAATACACACGAGCAGCAATTCGAAAAGAGTACCACCATGATTCATTTTCATATTCTCTCTCTCTCACACACACACACACACAAAATAAATTAGAATATAATCCAAAATTTTAATTATTTCTGAATTCAGTTCAAAAAGTGAAACTCTGTATATTATATAGATTCATTACACACAGACGGATTTCCAATCGAACCTCGCTCAACCAGACCCCGATCGTACGGACTTCTGATTATCCGGACTAATCCACCCGTCCGGTCAAAAGCCCCTTCGGTCCACTCAATCGGTTATAATGAGGTCAGAAGGTGTCATACTAGACTTTGTCCACTAGGTGTCATGAGCGCGCCAGTGTTTACAACCCAAGTGTAGCAGAAGAAGCCAGTGTTTACAAGCTAACAGAAGAGCAGCGTGGAGCACTATCTGTGCCGTGATCATGAGTGTGTGCGGTGTTCAGATAATGTCCACCACCGATAAGCTTGCTCACCACATGGGAATTAACTGTAAAGGCTTCAACAGGTTTGTTGTGGCGGTTTAGAAATCATCACGGTATATGAAATAAGGTGGAGCAACTAGCGTGTAGTGCTAACGACGGTGCTGTTGAGCGCCAGTTAAATGAATTACTGTATAATGTATTAAGATATGTATTACATATATTTACTGTACAGGTACAATATAAATTTATTATTTGCATGTTAAATGTTCAGTTCTTTGAGGTGATTTTACTAGTATTCAGTATGGAGTATAGCCAGCCACCCCCCCCCCCCACTTCACTCCTCCGGACTATTCACTAATCCGGACCCCCCCACCCTAGTCTGTATGAGCGAGGTTTAACTATATTTTAAGTGGTTATTTCTTTAATTTTGATGATTAAACAAAAGAGTTTCACTTTTTTTAACCGAATTACAAAACACACACTAAAAAAAAAAATTCTAATAATAAAACACCTGAGGTGTCCAATATAAATTGAAAATACAGCTCTTATTAGTGAGCTGAGGGGGTGGGTGATGTGTTTTTGCTCAGATACATGTTCAGGGGTGGTTTAACACCTGCACTATCAGGGCTCAAAATTCGTTGTTTTTTTGTTTTTTTCCAGCCAGTTGGACTAGTTACCTAACAAGACAAAAAGTCTTGGAAGTGTAAGAGGGGCTAAAGTTAGTAGTCAATCAGAAAAATCAACTCGCCAAAGTGTGTCTGATCTCAGTGAGTTCAACCCTTGGTAAAAATTACACAGATTATATTATACAATTGTTCATAACTAATATGCATTTTATTTTATTTCAAGAGTATTTTTATACTGTT
Organism: Euristhmus nudiceps; assembly: GCA_030068295.1. Lineage (NCBI taxonomy): Eukaryota > Metazoa > Chordata > Actinopteri > Siluriformes > Plotosidae > Euristhmus > Euristhmus nudiceps. Next base: position 1,186,007 of record JAQNCB010000007.1, on the reverse strand, counting down.
GTTCAATAAAAAAAAAAAAATGAGAACAACTCAGAGCACCAAAATAAAATAAAAAGTAATTATGATATTGCAAAACTTGTTGGCAAATGAGTGTTAAATAAAAAAAATAAAATTGAGCACCAGAATTTAAGTCAACAGAATGCCATGCATTTAAAGGGGAGTCCTACCAATTTCATGATGCTGTAAAAATGCATAAATTAAAAAAGATATTTACTTTACTGTGGTACTTCACATTGGACTAGA
>JAQNCB010000007.1:909672-920082 GCA_030068295.1 Euristhmus nudiceps | reverse complement strand
ATTCCTCATATGCAAGTCCTTTGGAAACCTAAAAAGTGTCACATTGTGACTAGGAATATTACAGCAACACATCGATTTGGCATTCTCTCAGGTCTCTTGACAGTATACACCGGAGCTCCATCGATGAGCTGGGGGGAGGTTGGATCGGGTAGCGGGTACGAGAGCGCTGGTCCTGGCTGGCTTGATCTTGCTGACGTGAAAGGTTGGGTGGATCTTGAGAGACCGAGGGAGCCAGAGTTTAACGGAGGCAGTGTTGACGACTTTCTCCACGGGGTACGGACCAACGAAGCGGGGGCCCAGCTTCTTGGAAGTGCCCCTGAGGAGCAGATCTCGGGTCGACAACCAGTCTCTCTGGCCCACATGATACTCAGGGGCTGGCCTACGGTGGTGATCCACTGCTTTTTTCATACGCTCCCTCTTGTGACCTAGGATGCGCCACGTGGCCTCCCAGACCTGTCGACAGTGCCAGACCAAAGCGTAGGCAGAAGAGACCACCACCTCCTGCTCTGTTTCCAGAAACACCAGGGGCTTGTACCCATAAACGCAATGGAACAGGGAGATAGTGGTGGCTGAAGACGGCAGGGAGTTGTAAGAAAATTCGACCCAGGGTAGGTGTTTGCTCCAGGAGGACGGATTCTGGGAGATCAGGCAACGCAGGCAGGTACCCAGAACATAGTTTAGGCGCTCCGTCTGACTGTTAGATTCGGGGTGTTGACCCGAGGAGAGACGGACCGATGCCCGGATGAGCCTGCACAGCTCCTTCCAGAACCTGGAGACGAACTGAGGACCTCACTGAGACAATATCTGTGGGGAACCTGTGCAGCTTGAACATCTGGTCGAACATGATCTCAGCTGTTTCTTTAGCAGATGGCAGCTTGGGTAAGGCGATGAAGTGCACCATCTTAGAGAATCTGTCTACCACAGTGATGACTGCAACCATTGCCGCCACTCCTCCAGTGCCACCTTCACCGCCAGCAGCTCTCAGTTGCACACATCATAGTTCTGTTCCGATCTGGACAGCGTCTTGGATAGAAAAGCACACGGGTGCATCTTGCCATCCAGCTCGGAACGCTGCGGCAGGACTGCCCCGACCCCTATGTTGGATGCATCCACCTCCACCACAAACTGCCTCACTGGGTCGGGAACTGTGAGGGTGGGAGCCGACGTGAAGTGCCTCTTGAGGCTGTTGAATGTCTCCTGAGCCTGTGTCAACCACAGACTTGGCAGATGTTAGTGTATGCAGAGGTGTGGTTATAGCGCTATAGTTCTGGATGAACCGACGGGTGAAGTTGGCTAAGAATTGCTGCAACTTCCTCCGGTTACCCAGAACTGTCCACTCTGCAACAGCCTGTACTTTAGCCAGGTCCATCTGTACCGCTCTGGGAGCTATGATAAAGCTTAGGAACGATACGGACCCGGCATGGAAAACACATTTGACTGCCTTGACGAACAGGTGGTTCTGCAGTAACCTCGACAGGACCTGGCGGACATGGCTGTCATGATCTACAGGATCACCAGAGAAAATCAAAATGTCATCCAGGTAAACGTTGACAAAACGGTTTAAGAACCGCCGCAACACCTCAATTACTAAATTCTGGAACAACCCGGGAGCGATAGCCAGACCGAACGGCATAATCAGATATTCATAATGGCCAGAGGGAGTGTTAAACCCGGTCTTCCATTCATCCCCCTCACGGATACGGACTAGATGATAAGTTGCGCAAGTCCAGTTTGGTAAAAATCTTAGCCATTTGTAGCTGCTCGAAGGGATGATATTGGGGCAGTGGATATCTATTTTTGATGGTCATTTTGTTCAAGGGTGCATGATCTATACACGGTCGGAGGGAACCGTCTTTCTTGGCGACAAAAAAGAAACCTGCGCCTAACAGTGAGGACGAGGGGCAGATAAGTCCCGCTTTCAACGAGGCCTGGATGTAATCTTCCATCGCCTGTCGCTCGGGTCTGGAGATGGAATAAGGGCGCCCCCGTGGTAACTCGGCCCCAGGTCGTAACTCAATTGCGAAGTTGAACTGATGGTGTGGAGGGAGAGAGGTGGCTTTATGCTTACTGAAAACCTCCCTTAAATCGTGATAACAGGTCGGCACCCCCACCAAGTCCGCCGTGTTTTCCTGAGGATCGTTAATCAGGGCACAAGACATGGGATCTGTCCTTGCCATGACTCCTGCTCTCATCTTATTAACTGCGAGACACCGATCCTGACACGCCTCACCCCACCTACTCACAACCCCGGAAGCCCAGTGAACCACCGGATTGTGCTGGCAAAGCCATGGGTACCCCCAAAACGACAGACGGCGTGGAAGTGTCCACTACAAAGAACCAAATAACCTCGTGATCGGCAATTTGCAAGGTAAGGAGCTTGGTGACCCGGGAAATCGTGAACAGTCTTGACCCATTAAGTGCACGGGCCTGCGGTGGCTGGGATAAGGGCTCGGTGCACAGTCAAAGTTACTGCACTGTATCCACAGACATCAAGCACTCGCTAGCCCCAGAGTCAATAAGTGGCCACAGTTTCCGGGATGAATTGTGGGTGGCGCACCTTAGCTCCATCAGCCGACGCGCCGGAGCCCCCGGAAGACTAAATCAATGGACCAGTCCACGCCAACTCACCTTCTTAACCGGGCGGGCATTGGCACGGTGCCCCACTTGACGACAGTATAGGCAGAGCCCCTGATGCAGACGCCGCAGATGCTCTTCTGGTGAGATCCGGCGGGCTAGGAGAAGCCAACCGATCCACCGCCGATCTCACCGTCTTCCTGGCCTGCTGGTAGTTGGTGATCGGGACCCCCTGCTCCACCTCCTCTCGCATTGGTCCGTGTGGATGGCCAGGGCGATGAGCTCGTCCAGGGTATCAGGAAGGTTCCTGGGCCCAATCTGTTCCTGGACTTGGTCGTTCAATCTCTCCAGGAACGCATCCATGAGCACTGGCTCGCCCCAGCTGCTGCCTCCGGCCAGTGTCATGAATTGGATGGCGTAGTCAGCGACGGTCTGATCCCCCTGCAAGAGCCTCTTGAGAGTCAGAGTGTCCTCGCGTCCGGGTCGGGTATGGTCGAACACCTTCCGAAGCTCATCAATAAACCGATCCGGGGAAGCGCACACCGTTGCGTTCCGGGACCACTCGGCAGTGGCCGAAGCCGCCGCCCAACCCGTGAGGTTGGAGGTTATAAAAGCCACTCGGGACTGGGGCGTGGGGTAAGCCTCCGGGGTCATCATAAAGTGCAACTCGCATTGGACCAGGAACGGCCGACAAAGACGAGCCTCCCCTGGGGACAATTCACTCATCCTCCATGTGTGCAAGGCATTGCCTTATTCAATTTAAAGTGGTGCATACAGCACGTCTTAGCAAGTCAAAATTGGCAAAGATGTACCCTCAACTTGATCTAAACTGTGAAAGATGCAAATGGAAAAAGGAAGCCACTTTGATACATATGTACTGGCTCTGTCCCAAGATACAGCACTTTTGGAGGGGTGTCTGTGAAGCGTTCTCCTGCATATTCGGCATAAGGATGACACTTAATCCACTGTTATTTTTGTTTGGGGTTGACACTGAAGGCTTGGCATTGCCGACAGGGGGTAAGAAAATGATTGCTTTCTCTACTTTGCTGGCACGTCGCCTAATACATTTGAAGTGGAAGGATGCGGCTCCGCCCACTGTGTCACATTGGATTAAAGATGTATTTCATCTTAAATTGGAGAAAATCAGATTTGTCTTGAGCGGTCAGAGAGGGAATTTTATAAAGTGTGGAAGCCTTTCCTAACTTATTTTGATCGACCATCTACACAGTTCCAGGACTAAGCCTCTTTCCACTTGTCTTAAACTATTATTTTTATTTTTATGCATCTTTTCCTCTTTAGGTCTAATTTACTCTGGCTGACTCAATTGTTACAGGTCTTAAATCTGTATTGATTTGAATTTATAATTGTTTGACAGTGAACGGGATGTTTGTTTGGGTGGGTTTTAATTTACGTTTATTTTTGTAAAAAAAATTTTACGTGTAAAATTTAATAAATCTATTAAACACAAAAAAGACGAGCCTCCCCGTCAAACTTATCCGGCGGGGCCAATCGGGGACGGAGCGCTAGTATTGGCACTGGGTATCGGCAGGCGACCAAACATATCTTTCACCAGGCGGGTGAGCATGGTTACCTGGTTAGACAGAGTCTTGTTGGGCTGCCAACCCCTGCGACTTCCGCCCTCAGGACCGTGGCCTACCCTTCGTAGTCGGCGCGTCGATCACTGTGATCACTGTTGGATGTGCCAGACACACCTGAGTCGGCTGAGTACATGTCTGGTCAGCACATACTGTCAGGGTGGTGAACAAACGAACCAGGACTCAAACGCTCGACTCAGAAGGAAGTTTATTTTCTTCCGCACAGTTCACAAAAACAGGAAGCGCCATAAGGACCAAGAAAAGACAACAGAACAAAACGAAAGTAAACCGCTAGGGAGGCTAGGCGCGAGCACTACTAGAAAAACCAAATGAAAACAAAAACTCACCAGTGGTGAGGAGAAAAGGCAATTAACAACAGAGTAACTAACAGACCAATAATTCATAATACTTAGAGTCAGCGATGCGTGTAAACATAAGACGTGCTGGCGAGGAATCGTACCCACAACTGTGATTTAAATACACCAGAAATAATAATAAACAGCTGGGAGTCATCAGGGGGCGGAGCCAACGATCACCGAAACCAGGAAGAAATAAACAACGCTTCAAAATAAAGGTGGCAGAGTTAGTGAACCAAGGAAAAACAGAAAGAACACTTAACTCCAGCAGCTCATGACAGAAAACCAAGAAAAAGACAAGTGCAAGTCATAGCTGATTTCATGGATGTGTTTTGTTGGGTGAGGTGTCCTGTGGTGTAAGTTTGGTGTCTTGCTGATGAACTGTGATGTTGCTGGACAAGTTTGATTGTTAAACTCAATGTTACAAGTGTAATTTGGATTAGGTGAAGTAATTTGGTGTCAGTAGAACTTTGAATGAACAAGGAAGAATTCTGAGTGGTTCTATGACCTTCTGTCTACAGATTATCCATGACTTTAGGGTGTTTGTGTAAGTCTGAAAGAGTTAAGTAATTTTTCTATCTTAAATCTAATAGATTAATTAATTATTTAAAAAGTAAGGACTTGAAATGGGGAAGGTCATTGCAAAAAACATGCCCTGATATTCATTTCAAGGTAAAATACTCTATTAACAAGATATACTTTTGGAAGGCAGAACTTCCCTTCTCCTGAACACCTGCTAAGTGTATTGCAATTAGATCAGTGTCAGGCTATACAGAGAAATTAGCTTTAAAAGATTAAATAAATACCACCCTGATCGCTTAATGCATTTAGTTTGCAATGTTGCAGGAATCAATATATCATTACAGTTTCATTTCTTTCCTAGACCAGTGTAAAGATCTCTACTCCAATGAAGTTCCACCTGTTTGACACTCAGAAAGACACTCTGTTGCCTAGCACAGGGCAGCGAGAAGAGTGCATCCCTTCACTTGCTCCCACCGTCCCGGCTATACTTGAAGAGTCACTAGCTAAATGCTGGACCAGAGCAACCCCCTGGCCAAGCTGGAGCACCCAGAATGCCCGTGAACTTCCATTCAGTATTGAGACAAAGGCTCAGTTGCACAGACATGCGGCAGGTAGTGTTAACAACCATGTCAGCCCTGGGTCTACACAGGGGCACGATGCCCGTGATTTCCACGATTTGAGAGAATCGTCTTAAGCATGGGGGGTTATGGGATCAAATCATGATGATCATCTTGAGGGAAGTTGGTGGATTTGGGATGATTGTGCTGATCATGGGAAGATTATCTTTTTTTTTTTCAAAAATTTTTCTTGCCATGACTATTATGATGTACAGTCAAACCTCGCTCGTACGGACTGAAAGGGGTGGTGAGGTGTCCAGATTAGTGAAGAGTCCGGTCGAGTGAAGTGGGGGTGCGGGGCTATACTCCATACTGAATACTGTACAAATAATATCACCTCAAAGTTCTGTAAAATCGCAGTAGTACTGAACATGTAATACCTAAATAATAAATTTATATTGTATCTGTAGAGTAAATACATGTAATACATATTATAATACATAATACAGTGTTGTAGAGTGAGTTCTAAACTCGGTGGGTGAGGCGGGAACCTTTGTTCAGGCTTGTTTTTTCCATCCGGTCCGCTATTACGGTAGTATCGCATGCCAGTAAGAGAGCAGATAAGAGTCGGTGGGTTTGTTGTGTTGTTATGCAGTGCAGACGTTATTAAATAAAGTTTTACGTTACTTTACGTAATTATAAGTCAGCGTGCTTTATACTTACCAGGTTAAAAAAATACAGTAATTCATTTAATGTATTGCTAGCTCTATTAGCGCTGCTGCTAGCGCGGAGTGCTCGCGAACGATCCTTAAAATAATAATAATAATAAAAAAATAAAATCGGAACAGAGTGTAACGAACATTGATGTGTCATCATAAGGGATCCTGACGAGCTTGGAAAGACGATTCCTTCAAGTTTCATCTCTTGGATGCACCTTTCCTTCGTTTTATACCCAAATCATGATCCAGGCATGTTCACAAACCATGGAGATGTGCATTTTTTTTAATTGTGACGATTGCGCACATTGTTCCCCAATGTAAACCCAGGGTAATATTAGTCTCAAGTAAATGTAATTTTCGGTATATTAATGGGTGTATTGATATATTGAAAAAGTTGTGAAAAATTCCGTTTCTCGTAGCAACAAATGAAGCTACGTGTACCTGGGCTGGACAGCTGCCTTCACGCCACTACAAAAACCCCATCTACTCCTGTAAAGTGTTCCTGGGAGGAGTGCCATGGGATGCCACAGAGGGTAAGATTCACACACAAACACACAAATTAATTGTTTCACATTGATCATGAAAATTCAACAATTTTTCATTCTTGAATCTGATTGGTCAGAAGGTGTTGATTAAGGTTTTTGTAACAGAACACGTCTGACAGCAGTCCAAGCGCAGTATATATTAATGCACTTGTTCAGATATATTATTAATTATTTATGAGCTTTTAAAAAATAATTAAAAACATATTTAAAACTAATTTTTTTAGATTTGTTTACACATAGCTATGCCACTGACAACATAAAAATCACATGGAGTTCGGACTTGAAAAATAATCGACTCCAGGGTCGTAAATTTTCTGTGCTTTACATCACATGACCCTGTTGTTTATTATTTTTCTATAACAGCAGTCCCCATCATGTTTTATTCTTTCACTTATAGTGTATATCATGGAATTTGTTACAACCATTTATATGCACAGCTGTAGGCGGTCTGCAGTAACCAGTTGACCTAATCTGTATGCCCTTGGTCTGTGGGAGGAAACCGGAGTATTTGGAGGAAACTCACACAAGCAATGGAGAATATGCACAATACATACAGAAACACCCTTGTCCAAGATCAGTTTATGCTAAGTAGGAACCCCAAGGGCTGCGTCGATAGTGCTAACCAGCACTGATATGAGTGCCTTTTCATCAACTTTTTAAATCCACAAAAATTAGATTCTTAATGTTAATATTGTATAAAAGCAAAGAACATTCTTTTAATATTAAGTCTATGAAGTTTTTATATGGGGAACACAGAGCACATTTCCATGCCATATCAGTTCTCTGAAGACGTTATCGGAGTTAAAACACAACAGAAACAAAAAGCAAAACCCACAGTTTATTTAACCACATGTAATGCATGTCTCCGGGTGATGGTTATTTACACTGTTAAAGTACTTTGCACCAGTAGATGGGTTGATTTTTAAAACACACCACATATTGGTGCATTCTGCCGTCTGCTTGGACCAGCCAGTTTTAAAAATTTAAATATATTAAAAGTAATTAAATAAACAAAACAATAAATCAGAGTGCAAATGTCAAAGTGGTAAATTACATGTACATCCTGGCTGTTTCAGATTTTTAAATCCTGATAATATTGCAAATACAAAGTCAAATAACAAAGTCAAAGTTTAATAACTTTAACTGTACAATAGAGACATACCTTAGATAATGTTACTAGTGGTTTTTGTACTGCTGGTTCTGTTGTATCACTAGTGTTTGGTCAGGGATAATAATTTTGATTTTGAGGATTACGGTATATTGTTTTTATGAAAATATTACTTCTGTAATAAATTGATTAATCCTGTGAGATTTTAAACCTCTGTATGCTCAGATAAAATGTCAACAAGTGTGAGGTTAAAATTACAAATATACACTACAGTTGAAATCTTGAGAATTTAAGGTGCCCTGACACTTGCATGATTTTTTATCACTACTTGTCACGACTCGAGTCGTGACAAGTCTTGCCACGAACCGGGAGGCTTTCAAGACTCCAGTCACGACTAGTTCGCGCACACGCATTTGTTTTGTTTCGTTTTCGTGTCTCTTTAATTGTATTGTATGGCTAAAAAGAAAAACAAGTGTTTTGAACTAATATAATTTATTGAAATGCAAAAAAAAGCAAACAGCAAACCCAAATAATGCAAAAGTATCACACAACTATTTACAATGCATGGGGACAGCCGCTGGACTGGTGAAAAATGTCTCTCTCTCTCTCCCTCTCATACACACACCACACACACACACACACACATGCACGCACATACTATCTCTCTCTCTCTCTCTCTCTCTCTCTCTCTGTCTCTTAGGGCTGAGAAGCAGAGTGGTCTCACAGGTGTGTCTGTCTTTCGAGTGGATCCTGTTGTGTCTCGGGGATAAAAACACAATAGGAATTATTAGGTGACTGGGGAGAATAATTCCACCTACGGTGTGCGTGAAGGGACATTCCTCACAGCGAATTGCTTTTGCGTCACTGCACTGAGTTCACAAGGAGTTCACGACTGCCCCGGACCGTCACGACGAGTTTTCGACTAGTTCATGCGGAGTTCGCGAGCTGGTCACGACATTTTGTCGTGACCAGAATTTTGAACATTTCAAAAATTCTCGCCACGACATGGCACGATGTCACAACGGGACGTCACGACGGGATCAGGACTAGTTCACGCAGGTTCAAAACTAGTTCACGACTTGCCACGACTCGAGTCGTGTCAAGTCGTGATTAAAAAATCATGCAAGTGTCAAAGCCCCTTTAATGGAGAACATGGTAATTAGATAAATGAGTAATTACTAGCAACACTGTATCTTGACATGTCAGACATGTTTGCATATTCTCCCTTGGCTTCCCTCTAGGTTTTTTCCCACAGTCCAAAAACATGCTCATTAGGCTGATTGGCTGTTTCAAATTGCACCTAGTTGTGAGTGTGACTGGTTGTGTGATGGTCTGGTGAGCTGTTTACAGTATACCCCACCTTTGCCCAGAGTCAGTTCCAGGCTCCATAGGTTTCAGCCTCCCCATGATACTAGCGGTTGAGGAAAATGAGTGAGTGGACTATGGTACAGGACAGATTTCTATCCACAGATTTGAGCTCCATCACACTCAGAAAAAATCATGAAGCTGTGGTCAAAATGGAAAATGTACAGTTTTCAAGTTCATAGCATGTCTTTAGTCACTAAGTTCTTTCCATCATGCTTGCACCTCATCCAGTTTATTCTTACTACAGTCGAACCTCGCTCGATCGGACCCCGATCATACGGACTTTGGATTATCCGGACTAAGTCCGCCCGTCCGGTCAAAATCCCCTTCGATCCGCTCAATCGGTTATAATGAGTTCAGTAGGTGTCATACTACACTTTGTACACTAGGTGTCATGAGCAGTGTTTATAACCTCAGATCCCTGTAGCGGAGAAAGAAGAAGCGTGCAGTAGTATCTGCGTGCTCGTGAATCATGAATGTCCACTGATCAGCTTACTCACCACATGGGAATAAACTGTAAAGGCTTATACGGGTTGGTTGTGGCGGTTTAGAAATCCTCACGGTATATGTAATAAGGTGGAGCAACTAGCGTGGCGTGCTAACGACCGTGCTGTTGAGCTCTTCAGGCGCCATTTACATTAATTACTGTATTATGTATTACATGTATTTACTGTACAGGTACAATATAGGGCGGTTTCAGGCGACGTCATCAACCTGCGCGATGCCATGTTGAAGGCAAAGAACTGTTGCGCCGCTTAGAACTAGTTCCTTATTCCCCAGAAAATCACTGACCTGAACACAATGCCGAATCGGGAAACTATTGTAATGTGGAGGGTTGTCACAATAGGTCTGAGGACGATGGTAAAATGTCGACAAAGAGACATTACTACAGACTGCCGACTGTTGTAACAAATCAAGGGAAGGAGTGTGAAGTGTGAGAGTGAAGGAGTGTGAGAATGGCTAGCTGCACTTAGCCAGAATTTTCACGGGGGAAAACTGAATAAAAAGATATTTGGTTCAGTCTGATCATGTCCTTTCATTCTTAATATTCATTTCTGTTTTCCTCTCC
>JAQNCB010000007.1:459089-469172 GCA_030068295.1 Euristhmus nudiceps | reverse complement strand
TATAGTTCCTTAGTTGTTTTTGCTACTTTTCTTTTCTACTTATTGTTATTTTTAGACTGTGTTGCACTGTAAATTTCCCCGTTTGTGGGACGAATAAAGGATTATCTTGTCTTATTAACATGTGTGGTGTCAAGCCTAACATCTAAAGAGCCCTTAGATGCTGACAACAGATTTAAAATTATTCTAAATTATTTTTAAATTAATAATATATAAGGGAAAGCATCTACTAGCCTAAACTGAGAACGACTGCTAATTTGTCCTGGACTCAGTCCCAGATCAGTGCGTTTTATATGTGAAAGAATCTGAGACCCCAAAAATTTCATCATGGCTCTGCAGGTAACTCATGCAACAGTTGTTGTGAAAGTCCATGCATCTAAATTTGAGAACAAAGAACAAAGACTCGAACATGGAGGCAAAGATCATGTTCTCCAGACAGAAGAAGATTTAAAGATGGCCACAATTACAGTACCAATGTGAGCAGGAAAAGAACCTCATACCACCTGTGAAGCACGGCACCGGAAAAGTTATGGATTAGGGCTGCTCTACTGCCTTAGGGATGGGGAAGCTTGCGGTTCTTGAGTGCTTGAAGGTCATTTCATATATATATATATATATATATATAGATAGATAGAGAGCGAGAGCGAGAGCGAGAGCGAGAAAGTTCAGCAAAATGCCATGAGTGGTTGCTAATGATTTGGATTCCAGCCTAATGCTGGGAAATTCGTCTTGACCAATCAGCTTGCGAGATTTCAGAGGCAGTGTTCCAAACCGAGTCGGTAGTGACCATGCGATCTTTTACTTAAATCTTTCACTATTAATTAGGGAAATTGTTAGGAGGAATGGAGCAAGCTCACTACTGACTCCGGTTTGGGACGTCTCTGTAATATCTGAAATAACAGCATCCGAGACAGAAAAGAAAGTCAAGACATTTCTTACACTTTATTTACATCTATGTACAAAATGCAAAGCTTTTTGCAAATTTCCCCGTTTGTGCGACGAATAAAGGATTATCTTATCTTACACATATGTATTTTATATAATTTATATTTTATTTACATCTTAGGCATTGTTTTTGAATGTTTAATTTTTATTACAAGCATTTATAGTGTTGAATATGTAGTTATTGATATTATATACACATGTACATATATATCAGTCGGGGGGGGGTCGATCCTACTTCGTGGAAATTCGGTCTTCGTGGGGGTCTCGACCCCTCCCATTAACTGCAAAAAGGGATCCCTGTCATAATTTTTATCAACACTGAGAGAATTGTTGTAGATAGCGCACCACTCGTTCTCATCATGAGTGGCACACTATTGTCACACTATCAGCAAACTGGAGTAATGCTAGGCGACACAGTCATGGGTATATAAGAGGGGAGATAGAAAACAGGACAATTTTATTCCAGTTTGCTCATTTCCCACCCACTAGCTACTCAGCAAAGAGTGTGAAGGCTAACACATGCTTCCTCTGAGACACGTGCAGTCAGCCACTGTGTTTTTTTTTACTTGGGAAGGGCTCAGTTATATGCATAAATAAGCTTGTGGACACGAAGACTTGATGATGCAGGAGAGAAGTATAGCATCTCTTCCAACTGAGGAGTATGGTCAATTTTGCTCTCTTGGACTTCTGGCAATAGATATATTCTAACTCACATGATAAGGCAAAATGCGTTCTATTGCACCGCTCAGGAACCCGTTAAAAGCATAGTACCCAATGCAGTGCTTCTTTCCTTCAGATAGTATTTTTATGGCCAGGCGTACTGCATCTTCAGGGAGTCAGTTTTAGCAGTTTGTACAGAAAATGTGCCAATACCAGTCTTTCAATGATGTGACTAAATGATACTTGATGAATAATGAGGCTGTGGATTTCATAGATTAAGGAATGAGGGACCAGTGAAAAGTATTATATGAATGTATCATATAGTATACCCATACTAGCTTGTGGTGTAGTGGTTTGGGTGCTGGGCTCATGATCAAGCAGCCATGAGTTAAAATCTCCATCAGACCCCCACCGCAGCTCTGCCCACCCAGCATTATAAATAGGTACCAATTAAATTTATATGTACTGGGTGTTTGCTATATAACCTGGAACTGGGTACATATTTTATAATCCGATACTGGATATTTGTGATATAATCTGATAGTGCATAGTTATCATCATTTATTCATTCATTTTCTGAAACATTCATTCATTCATTTTCCAAACTGCTTATTCTTAATTAGGGTCACGGGGAGGCTGGCACCCATCTCATGGGGCAGAGTACACCATCCTGGACGGCTCACCAGGTCATCGCCGGGCAGAAACACGCCAATGGCGATGCAACCTTCTCTTGGTGAAAGTCAGCAATGGTTCTTTTACATGTTGCTCACTACAGACAGTGAGAGATATGGCTGGCTTTTGACAACACAGCTGCACTGGGAGGGGCAGTACTGACAACTGTTGACAGTGTGGTTCGAACCCCCATTCTTAGGATCGGTAATCCAGCACATTACCACCAGGCCACCACTGCCCGGTATTTGTTATATCCGTTTAAAATGATAATCGGTCTGTGTTACATAAACTGAAACTGGGTATAATCTGATCCTGTTAGGACCGGGTACGTGGACTCAGTAGGCAGAGACAGGGGCAGTTGACAGTGTACTGAGAGTTTATTGTATTAAATGAGACTGGGACAGAAGAAGTAGGGTGGAGCAGGGTAGGCAGGTGAGTAGTCCCCACGAGGAGTGAGCTGGCTGGAGTCAGCGTGGAGAGTGGACAGAGAGCACAAAGGGACAGGAACTGACATAAGCTGCCACTGGAACAGTACAGGCAAAGTTTAGTGAAATGCAAAAGCTGTGGCAGAATTTAACATTTAATTTAGCTGGTTCTACAATCCAGCGGTGACTGACTGTGTATCAGGAGCTTAATGGAGGCAGGAGCTGATGATCCAATGAGTAGCAGCTGTGAGGCCCCAACTCCTAATTAGCCAATTAGTGAACACTCACAAACACGCAGGAAGAGAAGGACTTGGAAGCAGAGGGCGTGACAGTACCCCCTACCCCCTCCTCAATGGGCGCCTCTTGGCGCCCCATTGAACTGGTCAGGGTGGAGACGACGGAAATCCCTGATGAGTGATGGGTCCAATTTGTCCCGCCCGGGGTCCCAAGAGTGCTCCTGAAGGCCATAGCCCTCCCAGTCCACCAGGTATTGGAAGCCACGTCCCCGGCAGCGGACATCCAGGATGCATTGCACTGTATAGTTGGGGCCACCATCCACCAGCCGGGGAGTGGAGAGAGCCTCAGTAGTGGAGAGGGAACAAGAACGGACAGGTTTCAATTTGGAAACATGAAATGTGGGATGAATCCTACGAAACTAGGCCGGGTTTTTAAGCGGACAGCACAGGGATTGATAATAGCCTCAATTTCAAATGGACCCACATACCAGGGAGCAAACTTCCTGGACTCCACTTGGAGGGGAAAATCTTTGGAGAGGAGCCATACCTTTTGTCCTGGGGCATAACAGGGAGCCGGACCACGGTGGCGGTTAGCTTGGGCGTGGGTCTTGGATGAGGCACAGAGTAGAGCAGCATGGGCACACCTCCAAGTGCCATGGCAGCGGCACATATGGGGTTGGACGGAAGGGACCGCAATTTCCTCCTCCTGATCTGGGAACAGAGGTGGTTCATAACCAAGGGAACAGAGGAATGAAGACATACCAGAGGAGGCGTTAGGGAGCGTGTTATGGGCGTATTCCACCCAGGAGCCGAGTACTCCACAATGATGGCTCTGCCATGGTGATGCAGTGGAGAGCAGCCTCCATCTCCTGAATGGGCTGCTCTGTCTGCCCGTTGGACTGCGGATATAACCCAGAGGACTAGTGGATAGTGGCTCCAATGGTTTTACAGAATGCGCTCCATACCTGGGAGGTAAACTGTGGGCCCCTATCGGAGATGATATCTGAGGGCAGACCATGGATCTGGACAACAGGCTGCACCAACAAATTGTCCATCTCCTGTGCTCACGGGAGTTTGGGCAAGGCAAGGAATTATGCCGCTTTAGAGAAACCACCAATGATGTTGAGAATGACCATGGCAGTAAGGGCTCCGGGAGCGGACTTTTCCCATGGCCCAATCTAAATGAAGGTTATGGAGTTTTAGCCAGGGAAACCCCAGAACGAGGGGAACATGAGGGGAGTCTATGATGAGGAAACTGATTATCTCCTAATGATTCCCAGATAGATGCACAGATACAGGAGTTGTCCTACGGTTGATGGTAGCCAACCGCATACCATTGAGAGTCTCCAATGGGACCTCGAGGGGCTCTGTCGTGATGCCCAGCTGCTGGCAAACGGCACTGTCGATGAGACTCTCTCATTAGCTCCAGAGTTGATAAGTGCAGTAACTGGAAAGGACTAACCCCGCCACAAGAAGGCAACCTTGAGTTGGGGCCGTTCTTGGGAAGAATGGCTGGCAATGTGTCTCGACAGTATCTCTCCTGCTACTGATGAGTTGACCCTTCTTACTGAACGGATGGGACAATGAGCAATGAAATACATAGTTTAGCCACAGTACAGGCAGGCTTAAGATCTGATTCTGCGGGCTCTCTCCTCAGTGGACAGATGGATGCCGTCCACTTGCATAGGCTCAGGCTCGGGGCTACTCAGCACTTGCCGGGGGAGCTCTGGAGGCTTCAGACCTTCACGGCGGAGACTGTGGGACGTTCGCTGTCCAGAGCGGAGCGTGGGAGAAATCGCTGGCTCAGCACACCATAAGGACAGTTGATTGCTCAACTTAATGGCACCTCATATGACCTCGTCCACGGTCATGAACTCTCCCCGGAGTGCTATCTCTCCACCAATGTCACAGTTTACCCCATTCTGGAAGGTGGTTATACGCGTTGCCTCGTTCCAGCCCAACTCTACTTATAAACCTTGGAAGCGGCTCACAAGTTCCCTGACAGAAAGTTTTCCTTGGCGGAAATGAAAAAGCTGCAGACTGGCTTGCTGGCCCCCATATGGGATGGTCATACACCCACTTGAGCTCTGTGGCGAAGGCATCGGCAGACATAGCATGGGGGGAATGCTGCTCGAAGAAGGCATTGTAGTAACCGAGCAGAGATCCCTCCAATAGGCTCACCAGGAAGGCCACCTTAGCAGCTTCACTGGCGTACTGGTTGGGTTGGGCGTTGAAAGCCAACTGGCACTGGGTAAGAAATTGGCGACATGTGTTGCAGTCACCTGAGTATTTAGCTGGAGGCGGGATGTTCGGTTTGTGGCTGGTTGCCATGTTAACAGGCCCTGGTGGGACAGCAGGGGGCTGAAAAGCAGGGGCATGACCAGTTCTGAGGCAATTGTTGAGGGTAGTCAGGCAGTGGAGACCTGAGCCAGTTGGTCATTGGCTTGACACAGGGCTGTGTCCAGTTGTCCTATGTGCATGCCCTGGAGGGCTACTGTCTTCTTGAGTGCCTCCTGCTCTGCAGAGTACATAGTGGCTGGATTATACTGTTAGGACTGGGTACGTGGACTCAGTAGGCACAGACAGAGGCAGAGGCAGTTGACAGTGTACTGAGAGTTTATTGTATTAAATGAGACCGGGACAGAAGAGGTAGGGTGGAGCAGGGCAAGCAGGTGAGTAGTTCCCAAGACTGAGCTGGCTGGAGTCAGGGTGCAGAGTGGAGCTGGTATCCTGAACAGAGAGCCCAAAGGCACAGGAACTAAAATAAGCTGGCACTGGAACAGAACAAACTAAGTTAAGCAAAATGCAAACTCTGGAGCAGAACGTAACATGGTAGCTGGTTCTATAATTCAGCGGTGACTGACTGTGGATCAGGAGCTTAAGTAGGCAGGAGCTGATGATCCAATGAGTAACAGCTGTGAGGCCCCAACTCCTAATTAGCCAATTAGTGAACACTCTCTCAAACACGCAGGAAGAGAAGGACTTGGAGGCAGAAAGCGTGGCAGATCCAACATTTCTTTCAGGTTGTGGGTCCGATTCACTTTAAATTTAAGGTCATTTTCAATATAACAAAGCATGTTTTGTTCCCACAGACTGTGGAATCTCTCTTTTACTGTAATCAGTTTGTACTGTGCTGGTGGAAAATAATAACAGCAACTAAACCACATCCACTGTTTTCATGAGAACAAGATGCACAAATAATGCATAATACATATGGTACTTAAGTCTCCATGTACTGAAGAAGTCATTTGAAACTATGCTTTAGTTGCTTTAACTGTTTGACCCACAGATTTAAAAGCAGAACACATTATTTAGAAGACGTGTGTGGTTCAAGCCGGAGAAAGAGGTCAGTGACGAAGTGGGACACTGAGAGGACTGAAGAGTATAAACAGGAGTAGGGGGGAAACACAGCGTAAGGTGAAAGTTGAGGTGGCAAAGGTCAAACAAAGGGCATATGATGACTTATAGGCTCAGTGGGCAGCAATGAAGGAGGGAATGGTGTATACCTTTTCCCAAGGCAGAGAGATAGAGATGGGAAGGATGTGCATCGAGTTAGTGTGATCAAGGACAGAGGTGGGAATGTATTGACAGATGCTTGAAGTGTGATAGGAAGATGGAAAGAGTACTTTGACGAGTTGATGAATAAGATAGAAACCCATGCAAGCACTGTTCGATGTCCGGAAATTGAACCCTGGACGTTCCTGCTGTGAGACGGATGTGCTAACTATAGCGCCACCGTGCCGCCCCAATCAATAATGTAACAGTTTTGTGTAAGACTGCCCAGTGCAAAATTAGCTCTTAAATTGGCCAAGGGCAAAAAATTTTGGCACTCATGAACAAGGCTTCACTACAAATGGATTACAAAACAGGGCTGAAGCACTTCCTGTACATGTGCTGCCATGTGCTTTAAAGCTGAGCTAATAGACATGAGCCTGCATGGGAAACTGGCATGATTTGTCCCTCTGCGCTGTGAGAGAGCAACAACAAAATAAAAGAGTGTAATAACAGGACAATGAAATTAGCCAGGGACATAATTACTATGTTTATTTGGCTGTTTGGCGGATTCCTTTTTAATAGGAACGGTCTCCCCTGGATTAGCAAAACAAAACAAGCACGTGACGCCAGTGGTCTGATGATATTACTCATCGTCCTTATTCACATAGCTCCAACCGGTGCCGCTGTTTTACTGAAACCACAACTCATCAGTGAGAATAAATAAACACAGCGTTGACATTAATTTATGCAGCAGAGTCCCGAGAGAAGATGAGATACCCTGAATATAAAAGAGCGGGTCGCATTCCTGCAGGATCACTCTGAGTGTGTGTGTGTGTGTGTGTGTGTGTGTGTGTATACGTGTGTAAAACATCTCAGACAAGCCCAACAGAATCAAACATCAGACATCAAACACAAAACACAGAAATACTTTATCTCTTTTCTCTGAGACGTACCTGTTGGTTTTCCAGATGTGGATGGTCTCCTCATCAACATTTTCATGTTTTAAGGCCTGCTCGTCTAGAAAGTCGAAAAAGTATTTAATAGCAGGTGGCACCACGGTTCCTGAGCAGAGAACACTGCGGAAAAAGTCATCTACAAACTGCTGCAGTGTGCCCTGCAAACACACACACACACACACACACACACACACACACACACAGAAAGCGATGAGAAAGAGATATCTGGACAAATTACGCTCGCAAATTACACAATGCTTACTTTAAAGACTGTCATTATTTTCATTATAATAATTCTACCACTTTATGTTTCCTCACACTCTGTGCCCTTATTAAAATGTATCACTAATTATTCAATTTTATACTTCTAAGAACATTCAGGAGGTATTCTGGAATAACAATTATCATTCTCCTTATTTTATTAGATTGCACACTTCATAATTGACTCCATTGTTATTATTTTTTTTCTCCTCTTTATTAAATTCATAAAGGATTTCTTTCCGTTTGCATCAGAGAAAGCACTTTGAATCCCTGTTTTTTTTTTTAATCCCGTTCTCAGTCCTTCCACCGATCCTCCTTGAGTTCATTCATTCATTTTCTAATCCTAAGCCACTTAATCCTAATTAGGGTCGCAGGGAGGCTGGCTCCCATCTCAGCCGAGGTACACCCTGGACAGCTCGCCAGGCTATCGCAGGGCCAACACTCACACAACCATTCACACATAAGGGAGATTTGGAACAGCCAATTAGCCTACTGTGCATGTTTTTGGACAGTAGGAGGAAACTGGAGTACCCGGAGGAAACCCACACAAGCATGGGGAGAACATACAAACTCTACACAGAAACACTCGAGCTGGGAATCGAACCCGAAGGTACTAACCACTGCACCACTGTGTCTACCCTCCTTGAGTTATTTCTATGAGTTGTTATCGATCATTCGTGGTGAATTCTTTTATTGGACATGACGTTAAGAAGCTCCACTCTGTTGATACAAAGTCCCAAAGCTGACAAAGCAACCAACAAGCCATGATGTGAAAGGTACTTTCTGTAGACCTCAGAGACTCGACTGTGCTGAAGCCCACCACCTGGAGAGCCTCTTGTATTGAGGAACACAGGGATTTACCGTCAGTCATAACTACGAAATGCTTAGAACCCCGGGGACTTCTCCAGAGCAAACAAACTGCTACGGTCCTGTCACTCCAATAATCCGGTTTCACGCTTCAGTGAAATATACATGCTGAATCAGATGGAGTTTGGCGAAAAGGTTCAGAATTCGGAGGAAACAAAAATTTAACCCGTTGACTTGAATTCTAAGTATTACTTGAGCAGGAATTCAGGCCATCACCTTCATCACCTTGCCGACTCCTTCCATTTACCAGTCGATCTACGTTCCTACCCTCACCTATGGTCACCAGCTTTGGGCAGTGACCGAAAGAACAAGATCTCGGATATAAGCGGCTGAAATGAGCTTCCTTTGCAGGGTGGCGAGGCTCTCCCTTAGAGACAGGGTGACAAGTTTTGCCATCCAAGCGGAGCTCGGAGTAGATCTGCTGCTCCTTCAGGTTTGAGGCGGCTTGGGCATCTGGTTAAAGTGCGTCCTGAACGTCTCCTTGGTGTGGTGTTTTGGGCATGTCCAACCAGGAAGAGACCCCGAGGTCGGCCTAGAACAGGGGTGCTCAACCCTGCTCCTGGAGAGCTACCTTCCTGAATAGTTTCGCTCCACCCCTAATCATGCCCACCTGACCATCCAGTCATCTAATCAAGGCTTCAGCCTTTGAAATGGAGACTTGATTAGATGACTGGATGGTCAGGTGGGTATGATTAGGCTTGGAGCGAAACTATTCAGGAAGGTGGCTCTCCAGGAGCAGGGTTGAGCACCCCTGTTCTAGAACATGATGGAGTGACTATGTCTCTTGGCTTGTCTGGGAACGCCTCGGTGTCGTCGTCCCCCGGAGGAATTGGAGGAAGAGGCTGGGGAGAGGGACGTGTGGACCTCACTGCTTAGGCTGCTGTCCCAGTGACCCGACCCCGCACCAAGCGGAAAATGATGATTATGGTGAAGTATAGCAGCCATAAATAACATCACGGTGTTTCCTGACATGGCAGTTGCTCAAATTACAAAAACCTTCATGGGTGGCTTCAGGAATGCTAAAGAGACCTAAAAAATGCTGGTACAATAGTGCACCACGTTAAATTTCAAAGTTTTTGTAGAGAGCAATCGGAAATGATCCCAAATCCATGTCATGTGTGTCAAGATTGCAGCGCCATGCCCAAGAATCTGCCAAGAACCTGAACATGCATGTAAATGTGATATTTCATATATTTATTTGCCTAATCATATTCATCCTATTAGGGTTGTGGGCAGTGCTGTAGTGGTGGGTACACTTATTTTAGTGGCTGAGTTGCGTATACTGACTTAATTTGGTCTACTTTATAGTTGATCAACGTAAACTTCCGCGACTGTGTAAATAAAAAGCGGAGATGAAGCGATAAACAGTTTCAAAGCCCCTCACAGATGCGGAGATGAAAGAGATGAAGCGCTAAACAGTTTCAAAGCCCCTCACAGATGCGGAGATGAAAGAGATGAAGCATTGTTTCAGCACCCGTGCTTCATCTCCGCATCTGTGAGGGGCTTTGAAACTGTTTCGCGCTTCATCTCCGCTTTTTATTTACACAGTCGCGGAAGTTTACGTTGATC
>JAQNCB010000006.1:33407697-33423349 GCA_030068295.1 Euristhmus nudiceps | reverse complement strand
GGTTTTGGACTTTGGAAAATAAAGATTCTTGCTGCATCCTGCTCTCACCCCTGCTTTGTGGATCTGCCATTTAATCTACGTATGGCACTTTATAAGAATCATCATAGTGTCGGCGCGTCTCACCAGCCCCAACCTGACACTTTCTGTTTATTTTTCATCATCATCATCTTCCGCTTGATCTGGGGTCAGGTTGCGGGGGCTGCAGCCTAAGCAGTGAGATCTAGACATGCCTCTCCACAGCCACCTCCTCCAACTCTTCCAGAGGGTCACCGCGGTGTTCCCAGATCAGCCAATAGACATAATCCTCCAGCGTGTTCTAGGTCAACACTGGGAAGAGACACCGGGGTCGACCTGTTTGGTTTTTTTGCTTTGAATTATTAATAAAGCCGTTGGAGTCCAGCAATTGTGTCCATTTTATATCCTTAGTGTATGCTGGGAAGCAGACAATTATTAATATACTTAGACCAGAATAACTTACTGTCTTTTTTTTTTCTTGCATTCATAGGGTGGATCAAAGTTTTGCTTTAATTCCAAGAATAAGCAGAGACTTGGTGACAGAGTACCTGCAATATAGACCTGACCAGTCAGTGCTCATTCTGCACGCCAGAGTTGCTCAGAAGTCCTATGGAAATGAGAAACGGTAAAGATAACCTCAAACATTCGTTACTGTACTCTCTACAGAGTAAAACTAATTTTGAGTCTAGAAACCTATGTTCTATGTCTATTTTAAATTTTGATGAGCTACTTTATTTTTCAGTAGACTTCATGAACTTAGTAGCTATGCATTATTGTAGCGATATCATAAGAAATATTCGCTCATTCATTTGACGAGCCATGACATTTAGAGTCATGGGAGTCTGTAAGCTATCTCAGCCGACACTGGCAAAGACGGGGTACACCCTGAACTAGTTGTCAGACTTTGCCGGGCCAACATGCACACAACCATTGACACTCACATTCAAGCTAAGGCACAATTTGAAACAGGTAATATACCTAATGTGCATGTTTTGTACTGTGGGAAGAAACTGGAATATCCAGAGTAACCCAAACAAGCAGAGAACATGGAAACTCCACACAGAAACACCTGAGAACTCAAACCCATGACCCTTTTGCTGTGAGGCGGACAAGCTAACCACTACACCATCTTGCTGCCCTACTAAAAATTCACATTAAGTTTTATTGTCAATTCAAATTACTATATTAGATGGAATTATTTATTTTTTAACTCTAGAAAATGAGTTAAAAAAATAAATATTTCCATCTACTATGTATACAATAATACTGTATGCAAAAATAAAATTATATTTTTTTTCACACAGAAAATATAATTTTATTTTTGTATACAGTAATAAAATTAAAGAAAGTAAGAGAAACATTTATGTCAGGTATGAATACTATTTTAGAATTATTACCCTGTCAGTTAAGCTCAAGTACAGGAAAGTATACAATAATTTAGATGTTAAGCAATTTGATGTCTTGATAAACAGATTTTTCTGTCCTCCCCCTTGTGTGTACCTTTGTGGAGCTGGATGGAGCCTTAGACAAGAAAATTTAAAAGGTTTGTGAGCCAGTCATTTCTGAGCTTTAATGATTATTACAGTTATATCTCCAATACCTTTTATAATTAGAATGACATTATAGACTGAAAATGGACTTTTACATGATTACTTAACTGATTTCTCTCACAAGCATCAGGTCTCAGTGAATCTAGTTGCCGGGTGTGGGGGTATATGAGTCTCGATGGCACTTCTGGGACACAAGCAGATAACTTCAGTCTGAGCTTTGAAGAACAAACAGAAAACAAGGTACAGCAATATTTTAAGCTGAAATACAACCCCTGTACAAAAAAAATATGTTTCAACATGTAAATGTGCTTCCTATTAATCAGGGGTTGGGTCATGGGGCAGCAGCCTAAGCAGTGGTGTCCAGACAGCCCTCTCCCCAGCCACTTCCTCCAACTCTTCTGGTGGAAACCGAGGCATTCCCAGACCAGCCGAGAAACATAGGCCCACCAGGGTGTTCTGGGGCTACACCAGGGTCTGCTCCCGGTTGGACATGCCCGAAACAATACACCATGGTGTCGTTCAGGAGGCATTCTAACCAGATGCCCGAGCCACCTCAACTGGCTCCTCTCAGTGCAACAGCAGTCCCGGATGGCTGAGCTTCTCACCCTATATCTGAGCAAGAGCCACTGATTTCAGCCACTTGTATCAGCGATCTTGTTATTTCGGTCACCACCCAAAGCTTGTGACCATAGGTGAGGGTTGGAACATAAGATCGACTTTGCCTTGCAGCTCAAGCTCCGCTTTGCAGTAGAAGCTGCAGCAATCCACATATCGATCTCCTTCTCCATTCTTCCCTCACTTGTGAACAAGATCCCGAGATTCTTGAACTCCTCCACTTGGGGCAGGACCTCATTCCAGACCTGGAGGGTGCATTCCACCCTTTTCTGTCTGAGAACCATAGCCTCAGATTTGGAGGTGCTGATTCTCATCCCAGCCACTTGGCACTCCTTGGAAGTCCTGGATCAATGAAGCCAAAAAGACATCATCTGAAAAAATCAGAGACGAGATCCTATGGCAAGCATACCAGAATTTCTCAATGCCTCAGCTAGAAATTCTGTCAATAAAAATTATGAAGAGAATCAGTGACAAACGACTGCCATGGTGGACTCTCAACTTCAATGGAATCCAATTTGACCTGTTTTTACCAATGCAGACCAAGCTCTGGCTCTGGTCATACAAGATTCAAGATTCAAGAGTTTTATTGTCACAGGCAAGAATTACATGAAGCAATTACTGGCAGTGAAATGCTTAAATCTCAAGTTCCCAAACAGTACAAAGAAACACAACAATTGCAATCAAACTAAATAGAATAGAATAAGATAAATAGAAAGATAAATGAGGAGACTGGTTCAAAATGTTTTGATTGTCATTTCAATGAGAATGGCATATGTGTTCTGACACTCAGAAGACACACTGCAACAGTTAAGATTAAATAACATTTCACAAGATTAAACATATTAATCAGTGCAGTAATTATTCAGGGGCAGTGGTGACTCAGTAATTAAGGTGCTGGCTTACTGATCAGTAGGTTGGGGGTTCAAGTCCTGCTATCACCAAGTTGTCACTGCTCCACCCCTAGTGTAGCTAAGTAGGTGTCTATCCAAGGCTAGCCATGTCTCTCTCTGTCCGTGGAGAGGAACATGTCAAAGAACCATTGTTATCTTTTGAAAAGAGTAAGCCATTGGATTGCCATCACCATGTTTTTGCCCTGTGTGCTATCAGAGTGATTGTCATTGCCTGATTTTTTTTTTTTTCCTTATGCTACGTTCCCACTATCTCAATCCATGCTATGATTGAAATTATGGTCTTAATCCTAGTGATCTAGTCAGATCTTTTGGGTCAGTCATGGCAATCACATTGATCGTAGATAAGTTTTGCACTGTTCAAAAACTTTCTATGAACAACACAATTAATTGTCAATCCTGATAATTGGATCAGATCATATTGGATCATAACAAGGCACAACAGATCACATCTGATTGTGCTTCCAACTCTTGGCGATCAGGATCAACCTTGGTCAAGAACTGTGTTGACGTGTAGCTCTCATGTAGATCTCCCACGATCTGTCAAGTACCATTTTTCACTACCTGGCATAAATGACTCACAAGTTGATATGAATATATACGAGTAGATAAAAGTAGATACTAGTAGTCACGAACACTCACAATCAGTTATGAGTTCTTGCGCCCATATACTGTATGTACTGGACAAGATTAAAAAATAATAATAAAATAAAAAACAGAAAAATAAAATAACCAAGAAATTGTTCCTTCACCCCAAAAACTAAAATTATAACAAGCCCCTCTTTTGCCTCTTCATTTCTCCTTCGCCTTCCATACCCCCTCTTTTTATTTAAAAGAACATTAATTTGGGTTGATCCCCTATTGGATTCTTATAAAATATGAACTCCCAATAATAATCCCCCAAAATGTTACAATGAACTCAAATTTAATATAGATTTGAAAATGAAGCATATGATAAACTATGTGTTTCGAAACAGAAGCAATTTTATTTGACCAACTAACTTATATTCAGGGGACATTAACCATAAAAATTTAAGAGATGTCATCCTTCTTTTAGGTTAGGTTTTATTACATTTTTTCTCCTTTTGTTTTTGAGGAAGTGGCTGGCATTTATATATACTATATACCTGTTTATTATAGAGCCATGGAAAACATTAAGAGACCAATTTTAATGGGTATTTCCATCAAAAAGTGGTCTCTTTTAAATTTTTTCCATGGCTGTATACAGACATCAGGGTCCAGTCGTAGCTCAAATCATGATCACACTTGAACTCAATCGTAACCACAATCATATCCTATCGCAACAGAGCGCATCGGTTCCTGATGATCATATCGAAACTTATCGGAACGTATCTGAACATACCGGTTCGTCCCAAATCGGGGTGATATTCATGTCCAATCATGGATTTAATAAGGACAATCCTATCGGAAAGTATTTGATTGTATCTGAACAGGAGACCAGATCATAACAGATAGTGACTGAAATTGGCCAATCATGACCATAATCGCATCCAAGAGTAATAAATTATACCAGACATATCGACTCACATCACCTTGTATCCAACAGTGACATTTCATAAAAATTCCACGATCAGTTAGGAATGGTCAATCATGGCGTTTTTAACGATTTGTATGACAGTGGGAACCAGGCATAAGTTCATTTATCTTATCTTTATTAAATTTTATTTTTGTTTATGTATATATTTTTTATAAATCATATTTTTAGATGTTTTCCTGTGCCAAAAGCCTGTATATCTCAGATACAGATAAGCGGAAACACTTCCGTTTGCTGCTTCGTCTGTTCCATAGTGGAGGGCAAGAGATCGGCTTGTTCCAAAGTGGACTTATTAAAGTCATCTCCAAACCATCACAGAAAAGGCAATCCATGAAGAATGCAGATTGTAAGTGAATTTCTGATAGTGGACTATCAAATAGTGTCTGAGCATAGACACAGCAATTCAGAAGATTTGAAATCAATGAAGGTTTACATGCAGCAGTTCAGATAAATATTGGCTAATTGTTAGAATTTGTTGGAAAATATGCCTGTCATTCATAATCATCCAGGTCATTGTAGATCCAAGGATAAAACAGGGCCAACTAGATGTGTGGAGACGTTTTACCTCTCATCCAAAAGGCCTTGTCAGTTTTGACTAATGGTGTGTGTGTGTGTGTGTGTGTGTGTGTGTGTGTGTGTAGATGTTGGTCATGTGGTCTCAGTGATTTAAACATGTACAATAAAGCCCAATTGTAGAAACCTATCCAGCAACCAAAGACAAAAAGCATCTGAACTTTGCTCATTTGATCCTAGAACACGCAGTTAAAGGCAAATTTTGTTGACAGTAGCAGTTTAGAAGATCTCAGGAAAATAAAGAAGTGTTGTAAATATCTCAGTGATAGCAAAAAGACATTAAATTCCTCACCTTCTTATGGGAAAGGGACACAATAAGTTGAATTTGTGACCAATAAAACAGCAAGTTCACACTGGCTGTTATGTCAGTCATTGCTGTTGGCTGTGTGTTTGTGTGTGTGTGTGTGTGTGTGTGTGTGTGTGTGTGTGTGTGTGTGTGTGTGTGTGTGTGTGATATGTTTAATTTATGTCTTTATATATGTTTACAGTGTGTATCTCATCTGGTTCGAGAGTGTCACTGTTTAATCGCCTGAGGTCTCAGACAGTCAGTACACGTTATCTTGCAGTGGAGGGTGGACATTTTGTGGCGAGTGCCAGACAGTGGACTGCTTTTACTCTCATTCTAGGTTTGAAAGATTTTCTCTTTTCGACTATACATCCTAGTCATTTGGTGATAAGCGCATTGGATACAGTGCATAGTTATAGGATATGGTGTGCAGTGCTGAATCATACACACACGGCATAATTGCAAGAATTCATATTATTGACTAAGAAAACAAAAACATCTACACACACACACACGTGTATATATATATATATATATATATATATATACACACACAAACCAGATTCCAAAAAAGTTGGGACACAATACAAATTTTGAATAAAAACTGAAATGATGTGGAAGTGCCAAATTTCAATACTTTATTTCAGAATAGAACATAAATGACAGGTCTATGGAATTTAAAATCGACATATTTTTCCTATAAAATGATACATTTTCTCATCTTAAACTTTTGACCTGTCAACTATGTTCTATTCTGAATGCAGCCTAAAGGGGGGCAAAAGCCAGTGTCTTCCTTGTGCCAGTCCCAAGCCAGGATAAATGCAGAGGGTTTGCGTCAGGAAGTGCATCCGGCAGGCAACAGAGGTGATGAAGAAGTGCCGGGCAGGTTTGGTATTCAGGATAGGAATTCAGAAGGAGAGATGGTGATAGACTTTGCAAAAAAAAATGGAAATGGCTGCTGTGAATACTTTCTTCCAGAAGAGGCAGAAACATAGGATAACTTATAAAAGCGAAGGTCGGTGCACACGGATAGACTACATCTTGTGTAGACGATGTAATCTGAAGGAGATCAGTCATTGCAAAGTAGTGGTAGGTGAGAGTGTAGCCAGACAGCATAGAATAGTGGTGTGCAGGATGGTTCTGGTGGTAAGGAAGACGAAGAGGACAAAGGCAGAACAGAGGACAAAGTGGTTTGAAGCTGAAAAGGGAAGAGTGCTTTGTGGTTTTCAGGGAGGAATTGAGACAGGCTCTGGGTGGTCAAGAGGTACTTCCAAATGATTGGACAACTACAGCTAATTGGTTCAAGGAGACATGTAGGAAAGTACTTGGTGTGTCTTCTGGAAGAAAAGTAGATAAGGAGACTTGCTGGTGGGATGAGGAAGTGCAGGAGTGTATACAGAGAAGAGGTTAGCGAAGAAGAAATGGGACACTGAGAGGACTGAAGAGAGTAAACAGGAGTACAGTGAAATACAGCATAAAGTGAAAGTAGTGAGAGTGAGAGTGAAAAAGTGAGAGATGGGAAGGATGTGCAGCAGGTTAGGGTGATCAAGGGCAGAGATGGGAATGTATTGACAGATGCTGGAAGAGTGAAAGGAGGAGGGAAAGAGTACTTTGAAGAGTTGATGAATGAGCAAAAACGACAGACAGCAAAGAGTACGGGAGGTGACCATTATAGACCAGGAGGTAACAAAGATTAATAAGGATGAAGTTAGGAGGGCACTGAAGAGGACGAAGAGTGTAAAGGCAGTTGGTCCTGATGATATACCAGTGGATCTTATTTCATTCTGGAGTTGCTCATAGGGAGAGGCAGATAGCACTTTCCCTCTGAGTGTGTTAGACTTAAACCAAATATGACTAACATTGTATGTCACGAAGGGGGCGTGCATGATTTCGCCTCTCCCTAGTTGGTGGTGGTCGTGTAATAGGGAAGACAATACTTGACGGGTGAGAATTGGATATGACTAAACTAGGGAGTAAATGGGGAAAAAAGAAAAAGAAATCATTGCATTCTCTTTCTATTTCCATATTGTATACAGCATCCCAACCTCTTTGGAATTGTGGTTTTAACTTTATTTTTGTTTTGTGCACATGTAATTAAAATTCAAATATGCTTTAAAATTTATGCATTTTGCAAAATATTGCAGTGGTATGCAGGGCTACATTGATCATCCATCTTTTTTCTCTGTGTTTGTAGTGGAGGATCAGCAGGCTTATTGCAGCGATTACTCTGCGTGTGAGAGTTATATCTGTTATGGCTGTGTGGTTCAGCTGGTTTGCACCATTTCAGGAGTTGCACTGCCACCCATGGTATACACTTAGATTCTTATCTTTTAAAACTGTGTGAATAACTGGAATTGTTTATTCTTTGGTATTAGACCTGAATCAAACCAAAGAAAAATAAAGTAAATGAACTGCCTATAAACTAAACCCATGTGATCTTAAAATGGATTTTTAAAAATATGTTCATTATACTTTAGCAATCATGAGTCCATTAGTAGATGCATTAACTAAAACAACGTAGCACACTCCTGACATTCTCTGGCTGATAGACTACTTTGTTTGTACAGCGTATAACAGACGTCCCAACGGGGACACTCGAGGCTCAGAGACAGACAGACAGACATTTAACTCTGTTTATTAATTTTCCAGATAAACAGGAACTTTTCAGCTGTTTTCAAGCCTCACTTAAAATTTGTGTGTACTATTTTCTTCCAAGATAGCTATGGAATCTACCAATATCCATCCATCCATTTGGTGAACCCCTTTACTATTGCTACAGTAGTAGTACCTACTAGGGAGGCTGGAGCCTAGTTCAGCCAACCCTGAGCAAGGACAGGGTACACCCAGAAGAGCTTTCCAGTCTATCATAGACCTAACACCCACAACCATGCACTGGGGTATTCAGAGGAAACCCATACAAGCATGGGTAGAACCTCGATCGGTGCATTTGTCTTTTTCATCAACATCTCCCACTCATTATGTGACCTCAATGGGTCCTTACCACTTCATGAGTAATTTAGAGCTAGATGTCTTCTTGTGCAAATTAGTTTAAACAAGCACCATTGTTATGCACCCATGCTTGAAGTTCTTCTTGTGTAGCGTTCTGCTTTCAGGTCAAGAATGTATTGAATTGCTTGAAGGTCTAGAATGTATTGGTATTGATGTGAGCTGTTTTCACAATTTTGTAGGACTTAGAAGTGTTTGTTGAATCTGCTATGGCGTTACTAAAATAGCGTGTGGTATTTATGAACACTAATACCAACATGTACTTGCACAAGGCCCATTGTTTGAGTGTTTTGTTAAACCACCTGAGCCATCTGTCACATACATGCTGAGTCCATCTGTCCATCTCTGAGTCCATCTGTCACACACGTGCTGGTGTGAATCAACTCAATCTCCAATAATTCATACAACATGTGTTTTGACATAAACGCAGGGCCCTGATCTGTGAGTACCTCCCTTTTTATGCTCAGATGGAGGATCAGAGACAAAGAGAAAAAGCAAGGTGCCATCTGGCTCTGGAAGCCTGTGCTTGATTGCTTCTTTCAGCTTTTTTCATACAGAAATGCTCTCGCAGAGTGTGTGTGTGTGTGTGTGTGTGTGTGTGTGTGTGTGTGTGTGTTGGCCTAGCGAGTTGTCCAAGGTGTACCCCGCCCTCGCCCAGAGTCAGCTGAGATGGGGGCCAGCCTCCCAGTGAAGCTAATTAGGATTAAGTGGTTCAGAAAATGAATGAATGAATGAAATGCTCTCGCAGTGGCCTGGACTCGAACCCAGGACCTTCTTGCTGCGAGGTGGCATGCTAATGACTTTTTCTGTAGTTGCTCATCCATCACAAGGTTGTCTGTTTTCAGCATGCTTAGATGTGTTTCTGCTCACCATATTTGTATCATGTGATTATGCATTTCCATATGATTTTCCCTCCTCCTTCAACCTTTTCTCAATAAGCTGTTTCCACCCACAGAATTTAACATTTTTGTTTTTTGCACTATTTTCTCTACCTTTTAGAAATTTTGTTTGAAATTTTGATTTTTATTTATTTCTTTATTTTATTTTATTTATTTTTTTTGGGAGAAATTTTTTGTGTGAAAATCGCAGGTCAGAAAAAAAAAATTTTTTTTCAATTGTAATATTTGCTGTGGACATAAACCCAAACTTTTACATTTTATCAACATAATTTTAGGCCTTTTTCTGCCAAAACCATATGACCATATGTCCTCTTATATAACCATGGTGACCAACTACTACTACTACTACTACGACCATAATGGCGGAATTCCATTGACATGGACCATTGTTGACTTGATGCTGATTGACTGTTCTGTATAGCTTGTGCAAAACAAAACTGAAAATGACATACATTAGAATATGGAAAGGTCACTTCAATGTTTATGAAGTACAGAAATGTCTTTTTATTTTTTTTTTACAATAAACCATTAAACATTAAACACTTACATTTTAAAGACTTTTATTTTGTGCCTCAGACAGCAAGGTGCATGCTGGTGCTATGGACATTAAGAACTGGTGGTATTCTGATTGGTTCTCTGTGATGGTGTGAAGATGTAATCATTCTTTTGTGCTCATCATCACCACACAATATGGGATGATGATGAGCACTCATATAGTATCAATCTATAAGAGTGAGGTACTGAATCTTTCACTTGTGATTAAATATCGCAATTTTTTCTCTTCAAAAGGTGATTCGTAAGGTGAATAAGCAGCATGCATGTCTGGATATAGAGGAGCCAGTGTCCCAGCTTCACAAATGTGCATTTCAGCTCAGAAATAGCAAGCACATGTATCTCTGCCTCTCCAATGAAAAAATCTTACAGTACCAGGTAAAAAGACACTCAGAATGCACATGAGATAATAAACACCTAAATAGAAGGTGCACATGAAATTATTTTATTTTGATGGCTTATAATCACTAGTTAAATATGTAATCAGTTTCTTCCCTGTCGGACATGCCTGAAAGACCACACTGGGAAAAGCAATCAGGAGGAATTTTAATCAGTTGCTTGAGCCAACTCAACTAGCTCCTCTCAACACTTAGGAGCAACAGTTCTACGCTGAGCTTCTCACCCTATCTCTAAGGGAGAACCACACCACCCTGCAAAGGAAGCTCATTTCAGCCAGTTTCATCTGCAATCTTGTTCTTTCAGTCACTACCCAAAGCTTGTGATCATAGGTGAGGATAGGAATGTAGATCTACTGGTAAATTGAGAGTTTTGCTTTTTGGCTCTGCTCCCTCTCCATTACAATAGACTGGTACAAGCGCCACTTTACAGCAGGGGCTGCACCGAACTATTGCGGGTTCGATTTCAAAGTTCAGGTGTTTCTATGTCGAAGTTGCCTGTGCTAGTGTGAGTTTCCTCTGGGTACTCTGGTTTCCTCCCAATGACATGCACATTAGACTAACTTTCTGTTCAGATCTGACCACCCGCCACTCCTAATTAGGAGGCATGAAACCAAAGTACTAATGTATAATGTACTTAAAATTTTACATACTTTGATGTAGGGCTGTATGATGGCTAGTGGTTTCTGTGTGGAGTTTGCATGTTTTCCCCATGCTTGGCATGCATATTAGGCCAATTGGCTGTTCCAAATTTCCCCTTGGTGTGAGTGGAAATGGTTGCTTGTGTGCTGTCCTGGCATGGTCTGGTGAACTGCTGCATAGTTTTGGCTGAGATCCCAGAAATTCATATAGGATTAAATGATTCAGCGAGAAAATGAGGAAAGCTTTAATGAATTTTTTAAACATGTATCTAAACCACAAATTAGCCTCTGATGTGCATGTTGTCTGTTCATCTCACAAAATTACTAAAATGGAGAGGATCTCAGCTCACATTTTAGTGTGAAAAGAAAATACCATCAGCTAATCCCTATAAATATTGTTGTTCTATTAAGACTAAAAGACTAATGCACAATTTCCCCTCATGCTCATCATACAGGAAGTGAGGCAATGATTTTTTATTGCCATTCTTCCTCAGGCTTCTCCATGTCCGAAAGAGAGCAGTCGAGAGCTATTGAATGATGGTTCGTGTTGGACTATCACTGGCACAGAGGTTGTTGAGTACATCTTCAGTGAGAGATTGACCAGCAGCCCAGCTGTTA
Organism: Euristhmus nudiceps; assembly: GCA_030068295.1. Taxonomy (NCBI): domain Eukaryota; kingdom Metazoa; phylum Chordata; class Actinopteri; order Siluriformes; family Plotosidae; genus Euristhmus; species Euristhmus nudiceps. The sequence goes on along the minus strand of JAQNCB010000006.1, from coordinate 33,411,736 downwards.
TCACCCCTGTTCCTGTGATCAATGGACTGGAGGTCAGACAATCATTTAAACAATTTTCTATAACTTTTAAGAAAGTATGAAACATTTAGTGATATTTAATAATAAAGTTGTAATGTTTGTCAATTTACTTGGCTATTTTATTTGACAATATTGTACCATCAAAGACAAAATTCAATGTAAAAATCATTTCTGAATTTTAAATAAAATATAATGGAATTAAAATTAATAAATTGCAAAATAATTATAAATGTGGGCGGCGTAGTGGCATAGTGGTTAGCACATTCGCCTCACAGCAAGACGGCCTGGGTTCGATTCCCAGCTCGGGGTGTTTCTGTGCAGAGTTTGCATATTCTCCCTGTGCTTGGGTGGGTTTCCTCCGGGTACCCCGGTTTCTTTCCACTGTCAAAAACATGCACAGTAGGCTAAGTGGCTGTTCAAATCTGCATAGGTGTGAGTTGTTGTGTGAATGGTTGTGTGAGTGATGGCCTGGCGAGCAGTCCAGGGTGTACCCCGCCCTCTCCCAGAGTCGGCTGAGATGGGCGGCACCCTCCCTGCGACCCTAATTAGGAATAAGTGGTTCAGAAAATGAATGAATGATAAATGTACAAAAAATTACAATGCCTTACAATTATTTATGCATCATTGGGGAAGTGAATTTTCCTGGTTCTCCTGAAGTCGTTTTGTTTTACTGGTGTTCAAGACAAGCTTATTGTTCGCCCCCTTCCTATAGTGCCTTTCATCATTGCCTGATATTAGTGTCATTGTGGTGGTAGTGTCAGTGAACCTGTCTATATGTAATGTTAGAGGAGTGGATTGGTGTGCATTCACATATGAACAAGGTAGGTCAAAAGGGCTGGACTACAGCCACAGATCTATGGTGCTCCGATGAGTGACGATCATATACAGCTGCCCACCCTGATGTTTTGTGGTCTGTTCATAAGGAAGTCCAAAATCCATAACTGAAGAATGTTACTGAGCTTGTTTACTAGTTTATAGAGGTCCACTGTATTAAAACTATAGTTAAAGACAACTTATGTATGCGTCTCTGATTCGCAGGTGCTCCTGAGGCATTCTAATGTATGTACTGGGAAACTCCAGATTGGACAGGGTCATGTGAAGTGCAATCATGATAGCACCCTGGTGTGTAAAGTCCTCGGTTACCCTTATTTTCGCTAAAACTATATTTCAACTTTATGCAACTACTTGTAAATTCATAGGTCCCAACCATCAGGTCAGAGCTGTGACGGAGGACTGTATTAAACCAATGATATAAGTGGAGTTGGTGGGTGAATTGTTTGTTTGCTCTGTTAGCATTAGCCGCTTCCATTGTTTACTAACGAGCGGTTAGCGTTGGGTTGTAACCCTGTTTTCTCCAATATTTCTGCATCGATCTAAGTGCAATTACTGTGAGCCTGTCTCAACTCCTCCCTGAAAACCAAAAAACACTCTTCCTTTTTCAGCTTCCACCACTTCATCCTCTGTTCTGCCTTTGTCCTCTTCTTCCTCACCACCAGATCCATCCTTTACGCCACCATTCTATGCTGTCTGGCTGCAGTCACTAATCTCCTTCAGATTACATCATCTACACAAGATGTAGTCCACTTGAGACTTGGAACATATTCAGCTTCAGCTGGAACATATTTTATGCCAGGTTTGACAGGCTGAATACTGAAACTTCCTCAAAAGTCTCTCCAACCCTGGAGACACTGCATTCTAGGTGACAACTACACAAGTTCAGAAGGGTCTGAAGCAGGTATACCTCACATAAGGCAGAGGCCTAATAAGGGTCCTGGGGAGGGTGGCACACACCTCAGCTGACTGCGGGCAAGGGCCAGGAACACCCGAGACAGCTTACCAGGCCTCTGCAGTGCAGACACGGTGCCCAGTCTTTTCGAATGACAGCAATGGTTCTTTTATCACAGACAGTGAGAGACATGGCTGGCCTTTGACAACCCAGTTAGCTGTACCCAAGGGCAGCAGTGACAACTCAGTAATAATGGGGCTTGAACCCCTGACCTTCTGATCAGTAAGCCAGCACCTTAACCACCAAGCTACTCCTGCCTCTGGTTTATTTATTACAAAATGTCTTGATGTAGGTGAGACGTAAGTTTCAAGCATCTGCAGTCTCTCTGTCTCTGACGCTTCAGTTAGCATGCTTCTTGTCATGATCCCGCCACCAGAGGGCAATACTGAGGCACTCAGCTTGGCCGGGAGCGTACCCCTCCCCTCACAGAGTGATTTGAGTTTCATTTCTTTCAGCTGTGTGTGTTTAGAGGGGATATTTAAATATAGCCTTGTTTTTTCTTGTTCTTGTGGGTTCATTTCGTCGGTTTGTTGTTACATGCCATCCACCTCATGACACTTCTTGTGCAAATAATGAAGGGTGTCATCAATTAAACTTGCTTTCAGACGTTCATCTTGTCTTTCCCTTCCAGACAGACCTATAACAAGTAACATATGCATTAATAAAACAAACTGTGCCCACCACAGACAACACCACCAGCAATAAATATGCATCCTGGATCTCATTAATAGTAGGAATGAGTTCGGAGTCATAGGAGCCTAATTAACATTATTTTTGCTAATGGAGACAAAAACAACCTCATGTTTAACATAAGCAGGTCAAAGAAGTTAATAATCGACTTCAGGAAATTGCACCACCCCTTGCCCCTCCAACATCTCATCATCAAAGGGACTGCAATGGAGAGAACTGGCAGCCATAAGTTCCTTGGCTTCCAAGTAACATCAGACATGAGCTGGCCTCTGACCACTGTTGTGAGGGAGAAAAAGGACCAGCAACACCTATTATATCAGGCTGCTTACGAAAGCCAGGATGAGTAGGCGACCGCTAATAAGGAACATCCTTTCTAATGGCATTACTGTTTGGTATGGAAATGCCACACAGAAAGAAAGGCTCTACAATGAGTGATAAAGACTGCAGAGAGGATTACTGGAACCCAAGTTTCTTTCATGGACAACATTTACACACTGCGCTGCAGGAAAAAAAAGCAGATTGCATTATCAGAGACACATTCTTTCTATCTCACTTTCTGTTAAAACAGCAGAACAGACAGTATAAACGCACACAAAACCTGCTTTGAAACAGGTTTTTCCCTGCCCCAGTAAGACTGATGGTGAAAATCAAATAAATAAATGTACGACAAGTCAGTTTGGACATTTTGTGTAAGTTACTCACATTATTTTGCCATACAAAGATATGTAATATTGGATCGTTTTACTCAAATAAATGACGAAGTGTGATTTTCTTTTCCTGTTTTTTTTTTACATTCTCTTTATCTATTCCTAAGATTAATGTGAAAATCTAATGATTTAAATCATATTTATTCAGAAATAAATGTATTTACCTTTGTACCTTTTTGGCATCCTATATTGTTTTTGTATTTTCTTATTATACACTTATAATTTTGTTATAGCTAAATGGAGGAGGCGATGTGCCCATGTTAGAGCTCCATGGAGAAAACCTCAGTCCTTATCTAAAGGTTTGGTTTGGAAACATGGAGGCTGAGACAATGTTCAGGTAAGGGAAAAAAAGGCAAAATGATATTGTGGTTACAGTGGCAGTTCTATCTGTCAATAAAATAGCAAACACCATTTCCTGACAGTCTTCTAGTTTTATCCAAATATCTTATTATAGAGCTTCCTCTTTCACTGCATGGGTCAGACTTATAATAAGAATATTTAATAGGAGTCTGCATCCTTTCCTAAATCATACCCAATGCAGTATACATTTGCGCCCATAAATATTTGGAGAATGTTGCAATTTTTGTAGTTTTGCTTCTGTAGACCACCACAGGATGTGAATTGAAGTAGCCACGGTGACATGAAGGTGGATCTTAGAATCCACCAGGTGAAGGGAGGATAGATCCATTTGCGCGACCCAATACATGTAGAGATGGTAGATGAAACAAGTGAGTCTTTATTACGAGAAATTCCCACCAACGGCTGACAGCAGTAAAAACGTGACAAGCACAGCTCACAGACAGACTGAGTTGAAACATAAAAAGAAGGAAAACAAAAA
>JAQNCB010000006.1:33385398-33397826 GCA_030068295.1 Euristhmus nudiceps | reverse complement strand
GTTAGTTGGTGTGAGACAAGAGGATGCGGAGGACAGGGATGGATGGAAACAGATGATTCGCTGTGGCGACCCCTGAGCGGAGAAGCTGAAAGAAAAGTAGTAGTAGTCATCATCACAACTGACCTCCACAAGTTTAAATTTGTTCTACCTAAGCGAAGTAAAATTTGTTGCAAATTTCAGGCACATTGAGTAAGTTCAGAGGTTGCACAAGTTCCTGCAATTTTGCACCATGGTACCACCGCTATAGTGCACGAATGTCAAGCTACTGCAGCTTGTATCTTCTTGGAACAGGAGCTTTTGCTGTGTAGTGTGTAATGAGTTATGATATCTTGTGCTGTATAAAAATCTAATATGCTTGATAGCTCAAAATACCAAAATTTCAATGTTAACTTTGTCAGACACCAACATGCAGTTCTGTATTCTGACAACTGACTGACAATAGAGTCAAGCCGAAAGAAAGGTAGTACTTACAATGGTTTAATTTTACCTTAAAAAACATCTATGTATAGTGGTATATCTACGTGAATACAACGTGTGTATGTATATGATAATGTACTACCACCATTTTTTTGTCTTTCTGCCAGGAGTCCAAGTTCTTTGCTGTGTGTCGTGCCTGATATTTCAGTGTACGGTGGAGAGTGGCGGTGGTTCAGGCAGCCTATCACGGTCCCTTTATCTCTGATACGATTGGATGGGATAATCTACAGAAGCTCATTCACGTTCACCTATACCCCTGTGCAAAGCTCTTCTCAGCCATGTGCAACTGCTGAGAGAACTGCCAATTCAGACACACTCATTGACACCATACATCAGGAGTTCACCAGAACCAGTTTCCACCTGTTCATGCAGAGCTGACAGAGTTAGGGTAAAAAACACACTCACACAAATATTCTACCTTCAAAAGTTCATATAAATGTTTTGATTATGGCTGTTTAAAAAAAGAATTATTATTCCTTTTTTAAAAAAAAAAAAAAGTTGTGTTGAACAAATGAGGAAACATCAAAAACCAACTACACACTATTCTTGAAACCTATTAAACTGTATATGATTCAGCTAATTAGCAAATTAATATAGCTTCATGGCAGTGATATTGTTCTAATTTTTCTCATTACAAGACACATTTCTCACTACGAATATGGACACTTATGTTTCAGTGACAGTCACACAATTATTTATTGTACATGTATGTATGTATGTATGTATGTATTTCGTCCGCAGCCGAACTGCACGCCTTTCCATAGCGTGCAACTTTACAATGTGAAGGATTGAAGCGATGGGGTCGCAACTCCACACATCGTCGTGTGACAGCAGTGACAACCATTGAGACTGAGGCTGAACCTCCAACCTTGGGATCAGCCATCCTGCACCTTACCACCGGGCCACCACTGCCGATTGTACATACCTGGACTCAATCATTACTAAAAATATTACTTTGACATGCTCCACATTCTTTAACAGTGCAAAGTATTAATTTATTTATCTTTTTTTTTATTACTAGTCAAACAAAGGGTCTGGAATATGATCTGGTAAAAACATACATTCCGGAGATGACCATCACTGGCTGTTCGTATCGCCTGTGCAGAGAAGTTGTAGCTTTAATTACATATGTTTTTATTTGTCAAAACTGGGACCAGAATAGAGATAGTATACAGTTCCAGTTCAAAATGAAATGCAACCCCAACTATAGACTGCTCAGCACTGAATTTCAAGAACATTTCAGTTGAGTGCACAGGCTACCAAGCCTGATAGTAGTTATACAGACACCAGGTCAGTCAAGGAGGGCAAGCTTCACAAGTTTTGTACCTCACTGTCCACTGACAGCTCTCGCACTACGACAATCAAATATCAGTACACCAATACCCCAAATACCATTGCATCCAGTGCTTTAAACCTGTTCAACACTTCATATGTTTTTTTTTTATATATATCCTGTATTCATTCCGCAAGGGAAATTATTGCCTCTGAATTTAACCCATCCAAAGTGAGCACACACGCTTGGAGCAGTTGGCTCCAAGTAGAGGAAGGGTAGGTGGGTGGTGCCACAATTGCACACAGCTCCCAGTACAAGGCTACGCAATCAAATAGTTCACTGCATTAAACAACTACGAATAAAATCGATAGGTAGATTGCTAGATAATTAATTAATCCCAGCGGTAAATTCACATATGTCCAGTCGTGGATGAAATTATTGGCACCCCTGAGATTTTTCCAGACAATATACCATTTCTCCCCAAAATTGTTGCAATTACAGATGTTTTCGGTATCAGCTGTGTTTATTTCTTGGATGTGCATTGGAAAACACATAAAAGCTGAAGGAAAAAAAAAAAAGCGCAGGTATTCTATTGTGTTGTTTTTGTGTATAATTATGTGATATTGTGGCATTGTAATCCCTAGAACAGGGGTCACCAACGTGGTGCCCGCAGGCACTAGGTAGCCCGCAAGGACCACATGAGTAGCCCGCAGACCTGTTCTGAAAATAGCTCACCATAGCTCCTCTTACCAGTGACCTGCATCTAATTTTTTGTGGCTATTCTTTAAAAAAAAAATAAAAAATAAAAATCACACGTGCATTTGGTGTGAAACTGAAAATGCTAATATTTAAAAAACTTTTTTAAAAAAATGCTTTGTATTACATTAGAGCTAGCTGGTCTTCATGGCAACCTGTTAGCTTTTGGGAGTTTTACACCAGTTCCGTGAAAAAAATAAAAATAAAATAAAATAAAATCCTGTTTTAAACTCATGGGATTTTCTGCTCATACTGCGCTGCTAGGTGAGTAGTTAGCATGGTAGCTTGTGTGGCATGGTAGTGTAATTCATGATTTAAAAAAAGATAAATAAAATAAAAAAATAAATTAAAAAAATTGTTAATGGCTAGTTAAAATGTTGCAGAAGTGATCACTTGAGAATGTAAATACTTGCAGCGATTTATAGCAATAAAGTGTTGCATATTGATATTTATCAATTTTCGACCTTGTTAAATCATTGTTGATAATTATTTTGAGAAATCATTAACAGCATCCGTGTCTTCACATAGATTAGTGTCATTATGCATTCACTGTGAACAGAAATACAGTCGTGAAAGAAATCATCTATTTCAGTCACTAAAGAAGAAAGAATACCATGATTTTTTTCACTAATCGGTCTGCTGAGGAAAACTGAATACAACATATTCCTGGACATCGTGACATTTCTGAAAGAATCGAGGGGTTTTTTTTCCCCTGCGTAATCTCGATCCACACTCCAGTCCAGGTGGTGGCGGTAATACACCTCAAGCCGGTTTGTCAACCGCCAAAAAAGGAAAAGAAGAAGCTTTTAATTTTTATTATTATTATTATTATTATTATTATTATTATTATTTAACTTGTTTGTTCCTTGGAATTGACGGTTGTCTTGCGACACTTGTGGGCCACTGTACAGAACTAATGCTTTTTTTTGCTCCTTTTTTGAGTGGAGCTCAATGGAGTGAAGCTGACGTATTCTCAGTGTGACGAATCTGTGTGTGTTCTACGTCAGTAATACGTGCGGTCTTGCAGAGTCACTTCGAATGTAATGGTGTAAATAAGAGGTTAGAAGCCTATCGAACTGATTCAAGTTGGTTTTGTGAGTTTATTTAATAATTAATCTAGTTTAAAAATTGTATTTAGAAGCCTTTATTTAGTATTATATAATACTGTGTACATTTTGGCACCACTGACTTTAATACAGTATCCTCTGAGAGTCTTAGCTAGCTAGTTAGTTAGCTAGCGTTAGCCGATCAAGGCTTCTTCCTTTTTATTTTATTATATTTTAGCACTGAGGACTGCGGTTAAATGAACAGGGTTTGAGAAGCTTTAAGCCTGGAGTCCCTGAAATGTGAGTATTATGTGTTTTAGATATGTGTTCGCTTTCATGTAAATGCGAATAAATGTTACATCTTTTATTATTTAGCACTTAGCATCCAACAGCCCATTGCTGTTGCTGAAGTAACTCCTATAGTGAATTTAAATGAAACTCGACTGGGGACTGAAGCTTCCCCACAAGATTAACTATTTTTGCTGCTGTGGAATATTGAAAGAAGGAAAAGAATAGGCAATATTGATCTGAGATTTTTTTTTTTTTTACACCATCACAAGTTTGTTTCTTTGAACTGTAGCTACACTATCAATAAGTGTAGCGACAGTTCAAAGAAACAAACTGTGATAGTGTTTAAAAAAAAAAAAGAAAAGAAACTCAGATAAATAATGGCAATTCTTTTCCACCTTTCATGTTCCACAGCAGCAAAAATAGTTAAACCAAGCAAGTAAAATGCTTTAGGGAAAAATGAACTTGTGGAGAAGTGTGTATGTCCTTTCATAATAAGGCAGTGTTCGTGTCCTCACACTAGTGTCCCTCAGCCGAAAGGGGCGCACAAGCCAATACCTTCCCTGTGCTGGTCCCGAGCCCGGATAAATGCAGAGGGTTGTGTCCGGAAGGGTATCCTGCGTAAAAATGTGCCAAAGGAGCAGGAACAAAAATGTCAGCTAGAGTGATGCGTTTGAAGTTAGAAATTGAAGGTGTGGTCTTCAATGTTGTTAGTGGTTATGCCCCTCAGGAAGAATGTAAATCAGAAGGGAAGGAGAAATTCTGGAATGAGCTGGATGAAGTGATGCAGAGGATCCCCAAAAGTGAGAGGTTGGTGATTGGTGCTGATTTCAATGGACATGTTGATGCAGGCAACAAGGGTAACGAAGAAGTGATGGGCAGGTTTGGTATCCAGGATAGGAGCGCAGAAGTACAGGTAGTGGTTGACTTCGCAAAAAGAATGGAAATGGCTGTTGTGAATACTTTTTTCCAGAAGAGGGAGGAACATACATAAGAGAGAGATAAAGATGAAGAGAGTAAACAGGAGTACAGAGAAATACAGCATAAAGTGAATGTAGAGGTGGCGGCAATGGTCAAACAATGGGCATATGATAACTTGTATGCTTGGTTGGACAGCAAGGAAGGAAAGAAAGAATGATTTGTATAGGTTGGTGAGATAGATATGGGAAGGATGTGCAGCAGGCTAGGGTGATCAAGGACAGAGATGGAAATGTACTTACAGATGCTGGAAGTGTGATAGGAAGATGGAAAGGGTACTTTAAAGAGTTGATAAATGAGAGAGAGAGAGGGAAGAGTAGGGGGAAGTGACCATTATAGACCAGGAGGTGGCAAAGATTAGTAAGGATGAAGTTAGGAGGACACTGAAGAGGATGAAGATTGGAAAGGCTGTTGGTCCTGATGATATACCTGTGGCGGTATGGAAGTGCATTGGAGAGGTTTCTGTAGAGTTTTTGACCAGGTTGTTCAACAAGATCCTAGAGAGCGAGAGAATGCCTGAGGAATGGAGAAGAAGTGTGCTGGTACTGATGTTTAAGAACAAGGGAGACGTGCAGAATTGTGGCAATGACAGAGGAGTAAAGTTGATGAGCCATACAATGACGTTATGGGAAAGAGTAGTGGAAGCTTGCGTAAGGGCAGAAGTGAGCATTTGTGAGCAGCAGTATGGTTTCATGCCAAGAAAGAGTACCACAGATGCAGTGTTTGCTGTGAGGTTGCTGATTGCGAAATACAGTGAATGTCAGTGGGAACTGCATTGTGTCTTTGATTTATAGAAGCCTATTTGCGCCACTCAAAGAAAAAAAACCAAAGTCGGCTGATATGTCAAAATTATGAGATGGCCAAGTCAGAGGCTCCATATGAAATGCTGAATCAACTACCATATTTTCCGCACCTTTAGGCGCACCACGTTGTAAGGTGCAGTCTCAGTTACGCACTCTATTTCTGTACTTCAACCATGCATAAGGCGCACTGTATCATTAGGTGCATGCTAAAACACGGAAGCAAAACAGTGAGTTTGGTTGAACTTTATTCTACTGTGTGTTTAAAAACGTACTCACATTTTTTTATCAATCTTATGTCAGAAGTCCATCGAAGTCCTCATCTTTAGTAAAAGTGTGTTCACCGTCTCTCATCCATCGCTCCCACGACGCTCGCAATTTTCACTTTCGTTTACACCAATGTCTAGCGGCTGGAGTTTTTTGCTAATCCTCCCGGATTCATTTGCTTCACTTGGTTTTTCATGGTAGCTGTGTTCTGGGCGCGCAAGGAGTCGCAGATAAACAGAGACGGTGATGCTTGGAAAAAACGTCCGGTCTCTTTACATACATCTCTTTCAGTCACTCTCATTTTCTCCTCGTCCATCCAGCCCACTCACTCCGGCTGGAAACTTTTCTTTTGGCAGTATCTTTATCTTAAAAATGACCATAGGTGGCTGCTCTATCCACATTTACAACCGCGTAACTAATAGCCTGTAGTTTTGTGCCTCGTAAGCATGTCTCTTCGCTGGTGCCATCTTTGGAGGTCCGTAGCCAAAGAAATGTTGTTTTGCAGCACATCGGCAATACAGCATACAGTGGAACCTCGAGATATGAAAGCTTCAGTACACGAAAAATTAATTTTACGAAATGATGTGACATTTGGCTCTTTCATTCTGATTTTATCCTTATTATAAAGTTTAATGTGGTGCTTTTGTAGAGCTTGGAACGAATTAGGCGATTTACATGTAAAACACTATTCATGAAACGAAAAAATCATAATACGAAAGCCACTCCGGAATGGATTAGTTTAGTTTCTCAGAGTACCACTGTACCTATCTACTGGAGGTGTGGTGGCGGTACGCACGCATACTATACGCAACTTTACGTGATCTCTAATTGGTTTGACTCTGCCAGTGTACATAGCGTGCGTATTGCGTCCCGATGTTGGCAGTGAATGGTCCGACAGTCAAAGAAGCCGAGCGCAAACCTCAGAAAAACATTTTCATAGATTTTGAAACTCAAAAGGCGCACCGTCGATTTTTGAGAAAATTTAAAGCTTTAAGGTGTGCTTTATAGTTCAGAAAATACAGTATTTGGACACTAAGTCATAGTTATGACTTGTGTATCTTGTAATTCTGACTTACAAACCACCTTTTTTCGATAATGATGACAAGGTTTCCATACTCATTAAAACCTATTGAATCAATGTGTTGTGTGTGTGTGTGTGTGTGTGTGTAAAATTTAAAAACCAGAGGGGTGCCATTGTAATGCAAAAAGTTATGTTTTCGTCAGTAGCAAGAATCTCGTTTCCATATGATTACATGGCATGGTGGTTATTTTCCTTCATATGTATAAGTGGACTCTTGTTTTAATGTGTGTAAACAGAATTGTGTATGATTTTGAATTTGTGATGACTTATTTTATTCAAAGTTTCACTAGTTGATATCTGGTGTGTTAGTTTGATTTATTGCCTTGTATGAACAGAAATTCTTCTATTGTCATTATTTCACACTGGCAACAGTGAAACAGTAGACTTTTCAAACAGTCTAATGCAAACTATCAAATAGATTTTAGCTGATTATAAGTAAAAAAAAAAAAAAACACCAAACACCGATAGTGAAATATATAACTATGTTTGTGTGTAACAGGGAAGTTTTGAATGCTTCCCTTTAATTTCATGTTTGGGTTTCTCCAAAAGAGGGACGACATTTAAGATCAGATGCAGAATTTTAGCTATTTTAAGTTTTATCTGCTGGTCAGTTATATCTTTGGCTGTTGTTTTATCTGTTCTTCAGTTCTCAGGCCCTGTAAGGCACCACCATGGGTTCTGTGAAGACAGGAGAGAAAGACTGTGAGGAGGAAACACTACAAACTGCTTTTAAAAAGCTGCGTGTGGATGCTGAAAGGTATCATCTTAATGGAATTTTGTTTTAAATATATTGTAGATTTTCATATTATTACACATCTTCAGTTTTTCTCTTTTCGGTTCCAAATTCTGGAAAGCTTTGTTTGAAATTGTTTTAAAATTATGTATTTAAATGTGTTTTTGTAAAGAGTCTAAAATAAAGCACTACTTAAACCATGCAAGACTAGTGGCTACAGTGCCACACACTAAATGTTCAGGAAATAATTTAAGATCAGGATGAACAACTTTTAATATTATGGTACAATTATGATTCAGTTAGTCAAAACAGCCCTCACCTTCAAATTTGACATAGTAGTTTCTGTATATTAATTGAAACCATTTCTTTAGATATCACCTCAATAAACTAAATTGTGCGTTTTTAAAATTTACAAGTGTGTAAAACTTGCCTAAATGTCTGTGTACTATGTTACACAAAAAAAGTGATGTGACTCGATTTTGAGTAAACATCAAATCATTACAAATTATTACAAAGAGTAATGCAGGTCTTTTTATAAGGTTTCTCAAATATAAAAAATAAATTAAAAACAATGATCTGATGCAGAAATTCTAAAATCATCAGTTTACAAATACACAATTTGATTCCAAAAATAATTACACCACAGTTATAACATTTACTTTCTCTCTTTGAAATTTCAGACTTTTAACATTAAGTCTTCAGTAAATATGAAATAAAGTGTACAGTCCTGAAGAGAATAATACAGGATTAATACAGCGGGGAAATCATCTCAACTCTTTTACACTGTTGACTTCCCTCGAAGGAATAAATGATCAGTTTATCATCAGAGTGATCATGGTGTGTTTCTCATCACAGGGATTTTTATTTAATAATAATGTAATTTTCTTTAACATGAAACAGCTGCAATTTCACATTGTGTAGAATCTCGAACACAACTGCACTTCACTCTCTCATCAGATCTAGGAAAAAACATAGTTAGTAATATTTTTATTTTTATACGAGTTAGTCGGACCAGGGTGACGACTGAAGTCAACCCTCTCATTACACGTAGCACCAGGTGATTACAAATCTCTGAGGTTATTGATTAGAGTTTTTGTTTGGCTTGACACACAGAGCGCTGGCTCACTCACTGTCAGGGCTCAGATATCACCCTCTCCCATTATGCATTATGGGTAATTGGGAATAATAAAAAAATGTGTATAGTTTAAATAATAGTATATTGTTACATTTGAAGTTTAATACATGTGTATGAAATATACAAAGGAATATGTAATTTTACACATTTTTACCTTTTTGCACATTGTATGCATTCGTACCCATGTGTCATGCTTCTCATTTTAACTGATTAACATAGACCGCATATTCTGTGGAGTATAAATGATACATCGTCTAAACCAGGGGTCCCCAACCCCGGTCCGCGGACCATTTGATACTGGTCCGCAAACAAAATATTTCATGGTACAAATTATAGTTTTTTTTTATTAGTGTTTCCGGATCTTATTTTGAAAAAACGTCTGTTACCGCCTTCGCCCGACTTGACTCTGTTGCATCATTTCACACATTAGTAATTCAGATTAAATGCTATGAACTGACAAAGGTTTTTTTAATTTAATTTATTTTAATTTATCATTTTTCATCACTGTCCCATATCTCGTATGGCAGCCTCAGCTGCTAACTTGAAACTCTATTCCGATTGTGCATATTGCCATCATACCTTTTCTAAAATGGCACATGGGCGAAGGAGTTTTGCTTGCTTTGTGGTGCTAATTTTTGAGCTGCGCCTTGTCGTTAATAGTGTAAAACATTCAGAGGTACAGTCAGTTAGCTCTTTTGGGCTCTTGGCCACAGAAAAGGTGTGCGATCATCCGAGATTCAAACCTGCAATCTCCGGTTGAGTGATGACTTTATTGTTCCTCTCGGAAGCCACCGAGAAACATTTAAATGAATATCTGTCTGCCTCTGGCAGAAATTAAAAATAAGCTGTCATTGGATCCTCCAGCAGGACTGATCTCCATGTGTGTATGTACATTTTAAACCCTGCATGATAATGTTTGTCCTGTGTTGATTTCATTGTCTCAAAAAACAAAACGTAAATTAAAACTCGTGTACCAAATTCTTCTCTCTCTCTCTCTCTCTCTCTCTCTCTCTCTCTCTCTCTCTCTCTCTCTCTGGCTCTCTCTCTCTCTCTTATATACATACACACACACACACACACGTGGAGCAGAAGTTATAGAAATAGGTTCCATCGATCGATAAAATTTGTTCGTGCAATGACTATGGAAGGAAATTACATACTTTAAATTTGGTGGATGGGTCCTCACAGGCATGTGATTTTTCCGTCTATAGACGGAATTCCGTCTTTTTTCATCTCAAAATAAAAAATGTAAAAAATCATGTTCTTATTTTTTATGACCGTTTTGCGTAATAAATCCCGCTTTATTTGGAAATCGACTTTTTGACAAACCCCTCGCTGAGCATGACATGAGGGCTGTGATTGGCTGGGGTCGTTATTCTCGGCCTATCATTGCCACGGTCACAAAGGCACATTATCAAGATGGCGATTGTTGACAGAAAGGATGGCGCGCGAATAAGAGAGTTTGACAAACTTGTTAAAGATAAGTTTCGCTGGGACTGGATGGAAAAAGAGAACAATGCCATCATCAGAATGAAGAATGTGACGACGTTATTTGGGGATTTTATTCGCAAGATTGATAAGCCCGGAAAAATATTGTGCACGTGGTGTCACGATGAAATAGACTATGGATCTCGTGGATTCAAAGCATTGGAATGCCACGCCAAACGACAGAAACATTTCAAACAACTACAAGCAAGAAAAACAAACGTTTCGCTGGAAGGGAATTTTGGATGTCAACCGAAAATAACAGCACCTTACGGGCTTCATCCTTTGTTCACAACAAGCACGACGCAGATCGAAAGAAGGCACCCTCCAACGACAACCGATAGATGTGGATAGAAACCCATGACAGTTCTACTGTGTACAGACATTCTTAGGAGGTACAGACTTTGGTGTTTGCTGTTACATGTACCTTGAGGTCGGTGAAAAATGTCCAAAAATTGCACGTTTAAGTTAGAGGAAATATTAATTACTGCTATTTTGTAAACTGTCATTTTTTGCATGAGAAAATGCTGAAAAGCCAGGAGCTTCGGGGGCCCCCAGACCTCCAGCTATTTTCAGCCTTTTTTGAGATGGTCAAATCACATGCCTGTTCTTAGGTGGCGGTAGGGTGGGAATGTATATGGGTCACTTGTTTCAAGGTCACATTCTATACAAGACTTGTTAATGAGAACTTTGGAAGGAAATGACAGGATCACCACATTTGGTGTATGGGCTCTCCTTAGGAAAGTCTTCATTGGGATGGTTTAAGGGTCACGTTGACCTTGTTTCAAGTTCACAGCAGCCAGCACAATTAATTTTTTTGTGTTGGAATATTATATGGTCCTTTTGGTAGGAATTTTTAAATAATTTTTCGTTTTCTTTTTACAATTCAGGATGTATAATTCATCATCATTGAATGCCCAATAGTGCCATGACATGAATGTCTATAATGAGTGTATGTAAACTTCAGATCACAATTATAAGTATGTTATACTTATGAAGCATCTATTTCTTGCTAGTGCCGTGGCTGCAGTGCATATGAACGAAGCTTTGGCATCCAGACCTGGAACTCGAGTCAGCACAGATGGAACTAAACCTAAAATTGCTTCCCCTAAAGAGAACCGGCATGGGTAAGCTTCCTTCTATTTTATTTTTTCCTGGCACTCACATTAGGCTGTATCTGTGGAGCTCGTGCATCCACACTACATGATGATTTTACTTATTTGTACCCAACCATATTGCCTCGCAAGTTCTCTTCAGTTTTGGTATTAAATACAGTGGCGATCACTGTAAGTCACACCCTTTCAATACAGACTGTATTAAAGAAAGATACAGATGAAGGGCTCCCGAGTGGCGCATCAACAAAGTCCGTGACTATTAACCCAGAGATCACCAAGTTCGAGTCCAGGTTGATGCCACAGTCATCCATAAATGGGAATTCATTGGAGCTAATTGGCTGAACTCTAACGGGTGGGAGAGATGGCATATGCTCATTTCCCTGTCACTCACAGCGGTAGCCAGCCAGTCATGGTCGTCTGTGAGCTCATTTGGACAAGGGGCGGATAGTGCTTTTCCTCCAAGTGTGTTTGAACTCCCTAAAAATACGCATGTGCCGCAATTCAAAATGAGGCGGGTGGCTAACATTGCATGTCACAGAAGGAGCGTGTTTTTGGTTGGTGGTGGTGATGATGGTTTCTCAAGTGACAGCTCAGTCGTTTACTTAAATTTTTATACTGTGAACATTTGAGGAGCGTTACAGAGTAAAAGCACATCATCGTACAACACTGGTTTGTGTTATGACTCAACAAAAGGTTAGTTCTTAAGTGGGGTCATTGTTTTGATTACCCTCCTTTAAAAGCAAAGTGTATAATAGTCCAGGTGGTCTAAAAGGAACCCTAGGTAATTTTAAGCAACTGAAGGCCTCTCTCACATTGGTTAATGTTCATGAGTCCACCATCAGGAGTATACATGATAGGGTTGCATGCAGAAAGTCTTTGCTCTCCAAAAACAGCATTGATGTCCTTCTACAGTTTTCTGAAGATCAAATGAACAAGCTCTAGACTTAATTTTCGTTACCTTATTTGTGTGTATGATCAGCTGATGAGAGCTTCC
>JAQNCB010000006.1:33209267-33231596 GCA_030068295.1 Euristhmus nudiceps | reverse complement strand
TTCCTAATTAGGGTCGCGGGGAGGCTGGCGCCCATCTCAGCCGACTCTGGGCGAGGGCAGAGTACACCCTGGACAGCATGAGAGGCCGTCACAGGGCAGTAAGTTCATTATCCATGCAATTCTTTCAATCTTCTGTGAATTGTAGTTGTAATGGTTGAATTTGTGAGTTTTAGCATGCTCTAACACAAACCTGACACTTTATGAGAAACGCTATATTAATACTGGGTAAGTCCTTTTCTTTCTCTTAATACAACAGTCATTTGAAGCACGAATTCTACAAGATGCTTCAAATTTTAGTCCATGTTGACATGACTGAATCAGACAAATCCTGAAATTTGCAGGAATCTCCCATTTTTATCCCAAAAAGTCCTTTTGGAATCTGGTCTTGTTATTGGAAAGGCCTATTAAAGACCATGAACTGATATTGATGCTCATGAAGCCAGATTGAGATGATATTTGTTTTGAGACCTGGTGCATTATAATGCTTGGTGTAGCATTATTTGCTGGTTAGCCATAAAGGGACCTACATGATCAACCACAACCTTCAAATAGACTGTGATTCAGGTGATGGTTTGTTGAGATTTATGCCAAAGGCTGCTATGAAAGCATTCTCCACAGCACTGAAAGACTGCTCGCAGTCTGAACTGCTCAAAAATTGCAGGTCAAGTCCAAGGATTTATGCTGCTAATCCATATTCTGACCCTCAAATTTGTGCACCTCAACAGAAATAAAGCTTCATCAAACCACTCTACATATTTGTATTCTTCAAGTGTTTGGTTTTGATGAACCTGTACCCACTACACTCTCAGTTCGACATGCTGTGGATTTTGAGAAATATTCAAACTAGCACATGTGACACAAACAATCCTGTTACAGTCAGAAGTACTGAGATGTTTACCCAATATTAATAAATATATAAACACTGACACATTCATGAAAATCTATGCATAATTATGTGTGTGTGTGTGTAAAACTCACTGGCAGTGCGTGGGCTTTCTCAACAAGAACAAACAGCAAGGCTGCAGATGGTGAAGCTTTATTCTCATAGGAATTGGATTGTAACAGCAGTGCCTAAAATGATTAAAATTAACTTGAAATGTCACATAAAACTCAATTTATGTCTAATATTCTGTTTGACTTTTGAAGACCATATGTACCTGTTGCAGTTTATCTGCGTCTGTTTCGGTGGGGAGCCATTCAAAAACCAGATGAAGGCTTCCATGTTTTACATTATCCAGAGTAAACCACTAAAACATGAGAAAAAAACTTGAATGAGTATGAATCACGAATAAGTACAAATCATGTTTGTAACCAGAATACTGACGACCATATAATACACAGGTATAGAGGGATGAGGGTGTAAAACAGAATGCTGTGTTACTAACAGTATTCATAAGGACATAAAACTACAACAGCTTCTCCTCCGATAGTAGTCGAGGTTTCAGGAAATTATACATGTAAAGCAGGTTTTTATACTGCTATTTTGTGACAGGTTGAAGGTAATTAAAATTTTTTTTGGCTGTTTTTGCACCATGGTTAGAGAGAACCGTAATTTCAATTCCCTGTTTGTCTTGCATATACTGCAGAATTAACAATAAAGCTGACTTTGACTTTTTGACTTCATTCATATTCACTGAATATCCACTGTTTATATAACCACTGTTAAGAACACACTTATCTGCCAATGTAGTGTATATTCTCTCTCATTTTCCGACATTCCTAATCTTATTAGAGTCGCCGGGAGGCTGCAGCCTATCTCAGCTCACAGTCAGTGAAGATGGGGTACACCCTGAATACCTCTTCAATCCATCACACACAACCATTCACACTCACACCTATGGGGCGATTTGTAACAATCAATTTGCTTACTGGGCATGTCGTTGGAATGTGGGAGGAAGCCAGGTTTGAAAATCTGAATTTTTAAAAGAATGTGTGGAAGAAAACTTCCAAATCAAGATGTGCTATGTTGCTGATTCATTCACAAACAGAAATGAGTGTTGATATTACCACCAAAATGCTGTTGAAGAAAAAATTGCACTGAAGGAGTGGGCAGACTTACGGAATAATACTGTTATACAATTTTCTTTTTCTTTGAGTCAACAGGATTTAATTTTGGTTGAAACAATTCTTTCAAAACTGCAAATGTATATTTGTTTTATCTACTGTATATAACTGTACCTGTGTGCTTGAAATTAATGAAGTCATTAAAACATTAACAATACAGTTACAGACTGACCTGGTCAATGTATTGAGCCTGAATGATTTCACTCAATCCGATACGAAACCTGAAAAAAATATATATTATTCAATTCACACATCATTTAATGGTTGTAAAAGATTTACGTCTGTCTCTTGTAAAAGTAATGAATACAGCAAATATATACTTATATAATATATAAAGATAAGGATAACGAGATCTTTATTGTCACTGTTGCATGAACAATGAAAATCTGTTTGGCAGCTCTTTTGTTTAGCAGCAATTTAGAAAAAATAAAGTACACAAAGACAACTAAGGAATTGCACTAAGCTATACATGTGCATATACCTGCATACACATACCTACATGTACACATACATACATATATCCTACATACAGGCATGTCATTGGGCAATTTTAAAATAAGTGAATCAGTATCTGGGCATGTCGCACCCACGGGAGAGGGTGTGCAGTGTCTTGGGAGGGGCTTTTGCAATTTTTAAAAAGTGCAATATGGTGAATATTTTACGCTCAAAATTCCTAAAAACAGCTAGTATTAAATAGTCATTTTCTGAAACTTTTTTTGGCTCTTCCATGAATTAATTTACAAAATATTATAAATAATAGAAATATGAATATGTAATTTACAAAATATCAAACTTTGTCACTTAGATTTACATCAAAAAGAAATTTTAATGCAATGGCTCAGAGCACAGCAGGAATAATAAGAACAATGTTAATAGAAATTTAATAAATATACGTATAGAACATTTGTATGGCAGATTAATGATATATAGCACAGTCTAGTTACATTGTAATTGAACATATGCACAGTATGCTCGTTCCTCCCTAACATATGCTCGTTCCTCCCTAACATATGTTCGTTCCTCCCTACCGTGAGAGTTCGGCCAATTAGCTTCCATGAACTTCCAGCCATGAAAGCGGTTTTTCAAAATAAAAGATCTTTCAGACTCCAATAATTAATAAAATATATATTTTTTATTCAGCTGTTGAATAAAATGCCGAATGACCCACGGACCGGAACCGGTTTGCGACCCGGTGGTTAGGGACCTCTGATATATACAATATATACATGCAAACAATTTTGCACTTCTGTGTTTTTTGTGCCGTTTATTTGTACCTTACATACCTTCCTAGAAAATCATCCTTGTCAATGTCCTTATCAAGTACATCTATGGAGATTTCTGAAGCTGACTCAGAGGACAAAACCAGCTGAAAGAATCATTGGCAGTGTTAACTTGAATGTTTTATTCACTTTTACATCGAATCAAAGTCTGTAATTTACTTGGATAACCATTCCCAGAACACAGTCTGCTTACCTCGAACATCTCATTCCAGGTGGGGTTGAGAGTCTCCTTAATGACACGACTTTCAAAGGTGTCATTTCCAATGCTGATCTTAACATAGGGATCACTTTTCCCCTTCAACATCCCCCTCAAAAGATTGTCTTTTGCAATCAAATTCTTAGCTTCCAGCAGATGGATACGTAGTACACCCTACAAAGGGAAACAAAAAAGATTCAACAAACTCATCAGAGATTTTTCCCCTTATCGGTGCCTGGCACATAAACAAACCAAATACATGTAGTTTAAAAAGTATCAAAGGGGTCAGCTCACTCTTCCTTAACCTGGGTTTACACTGGGGCCACATTGTCCACGATTTCCCCCATTTTAGAGAATCGTGATAATTTTGAGGGATCATGGAATAAAAACATGATGATCTTGATGGAACTTGGTGGAATCATGATGATTATGATGATGTATTACAATTTGACATGTTGCATAGTGCCACTGTACATGCCTATCATGATATCATGATCTGGGTTTGTTTCAGTCGGTCAGGTCAAGGCTCAGCAACATTGTGTGGCAATAAACCGAAGTCAGCCAATGACATGAATGGACTGAATGACCTGATTATTTCAACAGTGGAGGCTTTCTTCACTTAATGGCATAAATATTAAATTCAGGCTCAAATCGTGAAAGAGTGGTTCAGGGATATGGAATCATATTCACACATGAACTGGCACCACAGAGTCCCAACTGTAAGCTCACTAATAATCTTTGGAATGTGCTGGAGAAGACTATAGTTATTGCCATAGATACTACATAGTGGATATCACATTTTTCAGGTTTTTATTTGTAAAAAAATGTGAAAGTCATGTATAATTTTCCTTTTACTTCACAATTGTGTGCCGCTTTCTGTTGATCTTTCACATAAAATGCCAATAAAATATAGTTATGTTTGTGGTCGGAATGTGACAAAATGTGAAAAAAGTTCAAGGGGTATGAATACTTTTTCAAGCCACTGTACTGTATTTCCTCCGCAATCAAATTTGCACTTGCCCTTTGACTCATCACCCTTCTTTTTAGTTTTCTCCACCTGTCCTTATTAAAAACACAGCTTTTCTGCAGTTTTTCCCAACCTCAGTGCCAAACTTGGGATCTGGGCTGGTATGTGGAGGTAGAACATCAACTGGGGTCACGACCTCTCGAGGTATCTCACATTCCTCTTCGTTCTCATTCTCATTCCCCTTCTCCTTCTCATCAGGGGCTACAGTGATTGGAACCAATAGTTCACTTGTGCTACAAACACAAACATGCACGCACACACACACATACACAACACAAACAAATACTTAACAAGAGTCAATTCTCTTTAATAAGCATAAATGAGCGTTGCTGGAAATCAGTGAGGGGTACTTACTTCTGAACTAGTTCTTCCTCTGGTTTGCTGTCCTTGGTTGAAGTCTTCTCTACAGCTTTCTCCATGTTCTCTGTGGAATCCTCCATCACTTTGGGGCACAGGATCTGTAACATTCAAAATTAAAATATGTAAAAATTATTATTTTTCTATGCCCCCTGAGCTTTCTTACTCAGCTGGGTTAGTTTAAAATAAAACTAGAAAAGCACTCGGAGAGCGTAGACCTCCGCCAGGCCAGAGGTTCACTAAACTCTTTTCTTTATTTTGAAATACACGCAGTGTTGATGTCTGGAGAATTTTTGCTAATGATTCCAAGTAATATCTGATGAGTTAGAAGCATTTTTGTCAAAACTGGCCCTATCTCTCAATAGTTAAGAATCTTTAAAAAAAAATACTGGATCCAGACGGTGATCCGGATCACCTCCAAAATCTAATCGATTATTGCTTTTGCTCTTCCGGACATTCTGTAAAAATCTGGTGAAAATCCGTCCATAACTATTTGAGTTATGCTGTTAACAGACAAACAGACAGACAGACAAACAAACACCGATGATTACATAACCTCCTGGCAGAGGTAATAACAATTTAGATAAAAAGATTATTCTCTAAACTTGAAGTAAGAAATCTCAGTAACTCACCCGGTAAATAATAATAAACAGCTTAGTTAGTCAGTTAGGATGTACGTTGAAACGACAAATACGTTCTTTCTACTAAAGCCTGTGTGTTCTTCTGTGACTGTGTAGGCCGATTTGTGATCAGCATTTCTGTCCACATGGTGGACATTGAAAGTTGTTGTCGGCTGTTGTAGAGGGGCCGGCAGTAGATTTAGTATATTGTTGGACACGTCGCTCTTTTGCTACTTGGTCTAGGTTGGCTTGTGCGTAGGTTGTTTCAATATACCGCTATCAGATCTGCAACTACAGAGTTTTAGCCCCATTAAAGGGACAGATCTAATCTCATTAATTTCCTCATCTAAATCATTAACCTGTGTGCTTGATACAGCACTTACATGTTTCTTTAGACAGATACTACCTGAATTAATCAGAATTTTAATCAAAATTACTCCTGATTAAAAAAACCTGACTTTGACCCCAATCAGAAAAAAACAGAAATAAGGTTTCTGATTATGTAGCAAGTTTGGATGATGTTTCAGTTTCATCATGTGTCGCAGTAAAGAATCTTGTAGTGATTTTAGATGCGGGTCTTTCATTTGAAGCTCATGTAGATAATATTACTTGGGTCGCCTTCTTTCATCTCAGGAATATTGCTAAAGTAATAAATATGATGTCACTGCATGATGTGGAAAAACTTGTTCATGCTTTTGTTATCTCAAGATTAGATTATTGTAATGTGTTACTGTCTGGATGTTCCAATAGGTGCATAAACAAGCTCTGGTAAGTCCAGAATGCACCAGCAAGAGTCCTTACTAGAACCAGAATACAAAAGCATGTCACCCCTATCTTATTTACACTGCACTAGCACCCAGATAAATTTCAAATATAATGTAAAATACTAGTTATGAAGCACTTAATAGTTTCGCACCACATTAGATCAGTGAATGTCTTGTTGTTTAGAGTTGTGTCTCCCTGCTTGCACTCAGCACTAATAAACTCTCTTCTTAACCTTTACACTACTGTGTGTGTATATATAACAACCCCTCCTTTATTTTCATTGAGATACACATGTTAACTTCTGAGATCCCAGTGAACCCGATCCTTTTGATTTCTGACTCCTGATGATGATCCATATGGACCTAAATATCCACTCAGAAACTGTGAAGATGGCTTTTCACTACTGGTGATATAAACCCTTTTAGTGAAATTATTTAGGACTACAATTCCTATTACACTTATAAGATAACCAACTAGACTTCATGTTAAACTATAGTGAAGTTTCTGCTACATGGTTTGCTAAACTTCAGTATAGTTTAGCATGACATCTGGTTGGTTATAACACAACTTCAAGTCCATGATCATTTTAGCAAGAGTTCATATCATCAGTAAAAAGTCATCTTCACACTCCGAGCGCACATCTGGTTCCATATGGATTTTCATCACAGGCGCGAGGGCCTTCCAAGATGAGAACTCCAGTTAGTGCTGATTCAGTACTGCAGATGTTCTGAACATCAGGTTATCTGCCATGCTTATTGGTTGTCTTGGACAAATGGAAACCCTCTTATTAGGAATGATTTTAATATATAAAATACATTAATAGAAAAATGTATGTATGTACGCAGTAAATTTATGTATAGCATTAATTTGTTTGAGATATTTACCTTAAGCTGTGCCCTCAGCAGGATCTGACTCTCAGGTGAAGCTCCATCCAAATTCAGCCACTGATCAAGAAGCAAATTTGGTTGGGAGAGAAGCTCTTTCATCGGAATCACCACAGATCCAAGTGTGAATTCCCAGCAATGTGATAACTATAGAGGAAATTCAAAATATAACACTAACTGGTACAAAACATCATGTTATTGGTTTCACAATGCAACATTATAAGAATCATAAAAAAAAAAATTATAATGAGTGATACTGCATTTTAAAAATCCAACATCTTAATCCAAGACATCCAAGATATACAATAATCAGCCATAGCATTAAAACAACCTGCATAATAATCCCTTTCATGTTAAGAACCCAGCTTTGACTCGCCAAGTCATGGGCTTCATGACCTCCCTTACTATTTAATTTCAATTTCCTATTTTCCGGCTACCGCAATTAGCACATGTGTAAAACTGCTTTGCAACACTGTCAATTGTAAGAAGCGCTATACAAATAAAATTGAATTGAATGGTGCACACACACACACACACACACACACACACACACACACACACACACACACACACACAGGCATGCATGCACACACATCCTTATTTTATCTCAGACAAATTCCAGGTAAATACGTTAGGTAAGGAATTGATACTATCATTGTGCGCGTGTGTGGGTGTGTGTGTGTGTGTGTGTATGCGCACGTGCTAAACATTATGTATTATTAATTTATTTATTAATTTATTTCATATGTATGTATATCATTCATTCATTTATTCATTTTCTGAACCGCTTAATCCTAATTACAGTCGCAGTGCTGATGCCCATCTCAGCTGACTTTGGGTGAGGGCAGAGTACTCCCTGGACCGCTCGCCAAGCCATCACAGGACAGAAACACACTGACGTCTATGCAGCCTACTTATGAATGTATGTATGTATTATTATTATTGCGGTTGTTATGGATCAAATAATGTTTTAATAATTAGATGTTAAATGCTAAATGGCTAATGCTAAAAATTTTACCACGCAAACATATTGAAATTAGCATGCACACCAGATTAACGCAGCACTAATATGCACCCCTGGGAGTTTGACTGGAAACAAAAAAACTGGTATGATTCTTAAAGAGTACAGAATGTATTTGAGTCTTCTGTAACAGAAAAATTAACATAAGAGTAATAATTACTTATAGAATTTAAACTTATAGAACTTAGAGTAATGATTAGAGTAAATACAATTATATCCATGTTACCGGTAATTGGAATTTAACTGAAGAAAGAACACAGTGGATTATGGGTAATATCACAGTTCATTGAGCACAGACACTCTTCCATGTGAATACTGTTACATTATCTAAAAGGAAATACAGGTTGTAGTGGAGTCTGTGAACTAAATAAAAATTCTAATATTTGGAGAGTATATTTCAATACCTTCACAATAAGTTCCTCCTTTCTGGGATCATGAACCAGAAAATGAAAGGCTTCGTTCCACTGGGGTGAGGTGGTACGGTCATGTACCTGGAATTCAAGTGAAACCAGAGACAAAACATTCACAGAATTGCAGCATTGTGGGGAAAAGGTATAATAAGGTACACTATATAAGCAGGAAGCAAACTAGCTAACTTGTACAGTGAACATACAGGTCAGAATAAACAAAATATACTGAAATAAAATGTAATTTATGCTTGTAGCAGAGCCAGTATTCATATCTAATTGGTCTTTCATGGTGTAATGATGACAAACAGTGACAACATTCTAAGGGGCTAACAGTGACGATGTAGAACCATCCTGCTTGTTTCCCCCGGCAAAAAAGACTGTTCAAAGGAATATTAATCATTTAGCAATTTATACGTGTTACACACCCACGTAATGGACCTTTGTGTGTGTGATTGGGAGGTTTGTTGATGGATTGGAATAAACATATAACTGTATAAACATTTCTAAGTAAATAAACACACCTGCAAATGCACCTATGAAGCAACTCAATGAGCAAGAAGCGAAAACACATTAATGATACACACAGTCCAAGGCCATGCACATTAAGCTAACTGGCTGTTCCAGATTGCCCCTAGGTGTGAGAGTGAGTGTGCGTTGACCCTGCAATGGACTGGACTGGAACACTGTCCAGTGTGTGTTCTGCCTTCACCCAGAGACGGCTCAGATGGGGTTTGGCGAGACTGGAGCCTAATAAAAGAGGTTCAGGAAATGAGTGACTGAGATTATAATTAATTACACTTTAACTTTCAAACTGTCTCCATTAACACCCAACACTGGGATTTATCTCATGGATAAATTTGGTGGTTATTATGATTTAAGTGCGTATCAAGTAAAAATAAGTGATAAATGATACATTCCCCACATCTGATCACATCTATTAACAACTATAATGTAAATAACTAACCAGTTATAAAATAAACAGTGTATTCCTGGTGGTACGCTGATGGTTAAAAGGATTGTTTAGTCAAATGCCGTTTGTTTATTTTTGTGTGTATTAAATATAAACCATACTGCTCTTACCATGGTTTTATGTGTGGTCTCACCCAGAACAAGTTCCGCACCAACCTTAGGCTCTTTACCACTCTTCTTTAACTATATGGACAAAAATATTCAATCACATGAATCTGACTGGGACCAAAAATATTAATCGATTTATATACATAAGAGTTTTAACATGGAGTTTAATATTTAAATTCAATACAGGGATTCCACACTTTTCGTGGTTAATGGGAGTCAAGACCCTACACGAACACCGAATTTCCAGGAAGTAGGATCGACCCCCCTGACTA
This sequence comes from Euristhmus nudiceps, assembly GCA_030068295.1. Taxonomy (NCBI): domain Eukaryota; kingdom Metazoa; phylum Chordata; class Actinopteri; order Siluriformes; family Plotosidae; genus Euristhmus; species Euristhmus nudiceps. The sequence continues at coordinate 33,221,623 of JAQNCB010000006.1, read as the reverse complement.
TAAATCAGCTATAAATCAGCTATAAATACTTATAATGACAATTAATTAACAATTAATTAACATTAAAAACAATGCATAAGATGTAAATAAAATATAAATAAAATATAAATAATATAAAACACATATGCGTACATGTACATAGATGTGAATAAAGTGCAAGAAATGCCTTGATTTCCACCTATTCTGTCAGATGAATGCTGTGACATTCGTCTCGACCAATCAGCTTGCGAGATTTCAGAGCCGTCCCAAACCGGAGTCAGTAGTGACCTTGCAGCCTTTCGCTTAACTTTTTCCCTATTTAATAGTGAAAAAGTTAAGGGAAAGCCGCAAAGTCAGTACCGACTCCAGTTTGGGACGCAGATGTGAAATCTCGCAAGATTGGTCGAGACGAATTTCCCAGCAGAAGAAGAGGCTGGGAACCCGAATCCGAGTCAGTATCAATCCTGCCTCCTCATGTGTGCTCGCTTTATTCACCCATATTACTCCGTCAGCAGTGATCACACAAAAAAAGGATGCCTGGTAAGTATTCTAAACTTCCCTATTCACTAGTGAGTATCCTGTCTTGTTTTGTTTTGGCCGAACTTATCAACAAGGCTGAACGCTTTGACAAAAAGCAGATAGAGCAGCTTAGAAATTGTCATTTTTTGGCTGTGCCGACTCTCGGCAGACTGAAAACAGGTGGCATCAAATCACCAGCTCTTTTACACATGCAGATGCGCAAGAGACAAAAACATCCGTGCAAAGTGGGGAGGAAAAAGTAGATTGGACTGGAGCTGGGTTCTGTACTAAAATCAGCTTTAAAAAATCAAGTGTCCTGCATGGCTGGAAATCTTTTGATTGATCACCCAACCAACACAAACTTCAATAGTGTCCAAGTGTACCAGACTCGTATTTAACTTATAGTTTATGCTATGCTAATACAAGCCCAAGCTAACATCACCCCATCCTGTTCTCATGGTATGATTGCCTTCACCTACAACTGAAAAATGTAATACATAATGAGGTTCCTGACTGTCTGGCGGGAAAGAAGGAAAGATTAGCATGGAGTTTTCTTTTCACTGCCTTTCACTTATTAATTTCCTCTTCATTTCTGTAAACCTGTCTTGTTAGCATATACATTTATGTTTGTGGCATTTGGCAGTTAGACACTTTTTGGTGTTGTTTTCTCACTGCAATGATTTCTCGCAGAATTTCTCCAGACTTATGTAAAATACACACGTATAGCACAAATCATTCAAAAGTGCCCATCCTGTATGAACTACATTCCGGTCGTTAAACAATGACCTGCCTTTTAGTGACGGTATCCAATGATACTTTATAACTTTATTACAAACCTGAATAAATGGTACTGGCTGTTTATACTAAAAACTTTGTGACTATCATTCTGGCAATATGAGGAAAAATGAAAAATATGGTTTTAAAACAAAAAGGAAATTTAACTTAATTAATTTAACTTATTGTCATAGTGTTTCAGGAAATGGACATATTTAATGAATATTAAGTTCAAAATCTGGTATTTCAACACACTCACAGGAACATCATGAGCAGCTTCCACATACACAAATAACAAGGCTACAGTAGGTACTGCCTTGTTCATGTACAGGCTCTTAGACTGGTACTGAAACACCTGCAAACAGAATAAATTAAAACAGCTTTGTATGTTATTTTCATGAATAATGTTTTTCAAGTCATGCAACATTTTTTACCTGTTGCAGTTTATCAGACTGGTTTGTTCCGTTCAGCCATTCCAGAACCAGATGAACACGGCCATGTTTCACATCACTTAGCGTAAACCACTGGGAAGAAGCGAACAGTCAGTGAGAGAACAAAATCATGACAATATGACGCATCAGTTCCAATAAGGCAAGATAACAGTCTACAGATATTAAACTAATTAAACATAAACTAGTGAATTTTTGAATAAAATAAAACTCGGCACATCTGCACAAAATATGACATTGCGTTCGCACACATCACAAGTTCATCAACAGATTGTATATACATACAGATAAAGTATATTACTGCAGAACACTTCTGCAGAGCTGTTCTTCAACATCACTCCCACCCACTTTTAGCAGTGCAATTGTGCCCCCTGTGTGAGGATTTATAACGTTTTTATTATGAAAAAGATCATAAAAAGAATAGATGGGCATGGACATAACCTACATGTTATAAATAAAAAAATAGATGGGTTTGATGGATATGGGCACTGCCTGTACAAGTTTTTATTAAGTATGAATTTAATTCTGCCTTAAATATTCCTTTCAGACTGCAGCACAGGAACATTAGGGCTGCTGCCACTGCTCAAAATAATCAATAACAACCACACTGAAAAAGCACCAACATAAATATTTTTAACCAACCAATATTTTTTGTATTTGTCTTTTTGTTCTATAAAAATATTAAATATTTAAATATATTAATTCAAAAAACAAATAATTTTCCACAAACCTATATTTATTAACTGTGTGCATGACATTAGTCGTATTTGACCTCAGTAGAGTTAAAAATGTCAGAAGAAATTTGATAACGTCTTAAATGGCCGAAGGCATTAAATCTATGGAACTCTTGAAATTTAAATAACAGTGCGGGATGCACACAGTGTAAGCTTGCACTGGCACACCATGGCAGCATCAGCACCACACATGAACACCTGAAGAGGAAACAAACAGGTGCTATTCTGTATGACGAAGTAAGCATTACAACCACCAGTGTGTGTGTGTGTGTGTGTGTGTGTGTGTGTGTTTGTGTGTGTGTGTTTTAACATACGGTTTCCATTTAATAAGTCTTTGAGGAAATGTTTACGCTAATCCACTGGTTGACAGTGCAAGTGTGTGTTAGTGCTTGAGGGCGTGTACTTTATGGAATTATGTTATTTGAGCCATTATATTAAGCACATTTGTTTGCATGAGTAATGACATGAAGACTTTATGTATTTATGTACTTTATGAAGAAGATCTCACTTGTAAAATGTTATCAAGGGATCCTTGTTGCTAGTTTTAAACAAGAGTTTTGGACTTTATTATGTAAACCCTTGTTTACCATTTCTATGGTACATTATACAATAATAATGTGTAACAAGACGGTACCTTTAAGTTCTAATTTGGTAATCGCCCAAATCGCATTCCCTGAAAGTTTGACTTGGTGCCTACTTTGCACTGCTTGAAAAAATTTTGCCTCTCATCGCTCATTTCTCTGCTGATTACAGACTTTGCATGGTTTCTTGTTGTATATCGCTCCCTGTGTGGACACTACTTTACTTTACATAAGTCACTTTATGCTTGTTTCTTTTAGCTGTGTGTCAGAATTTTCTCAGGGCACTGTACATACGCCTTTATATCACATTCAACATTAATATAATGATCAGCTAATACTCACCTGGTCCATATGTCTGGATGCAATAATGTCACTAAGCTTGATCATTAATCTGGAACAAAGTAACATTAACATTAACATTAACATTAACATTAACCAAAACAATGATTTCAACAAAAGAGAAACTCAGCCATGTTGTTTAGTCCATCACCTGCCCATGAAGTCATCTTTCATATCCATGTCTTTATCAAATACTTCTAAGGACAAGTCTTGACCAGCGACATCAGTCAACACTATCTGAAAAGAAGAATTCATGAAATAAATAAAAATAACAATGAACAAAATTACGGACTAATGCAGACCTACACATCTCAAAATCTCTACCTCATACAACTCGTTCCAGATGGGGTTGAGGTTTTCCTTAATCACTCGGCTTTTAAAGGTGCTACCCCCGATATTCATGATAATGTAGGGGTCACTCTTCCGTTTCACCATGCCCCCCATTAAGTTGTCCTTAGGTATCAAATTCTGTCCCTTCAGCAGTTGGATACGCAGCACACCCTATAAAATCAAATCAAGTGTAAAACATGAACAATGCCTGTCAGTGATAAAAACCACACTGTTTTTTGTTCATTATTTACCTCAGTGGCAAAACTGTCATCAGTGGAGGTATGTTGAGGTCTTAAGGAAGTCAAATCTCTCATGAGAAGGGAAGAGGATGCAGCACTTTCATTGATCCAGAGCACCTGAAAAACAAAATATCACCAGTCATTACATTTACATTATGTTTATTCGGCTAAAAACATGCAGTGTATCATGTAATTCTTGCACTCAGTGCCCCAACAATATTGCATATAAGAAACAAATATTGCACATAATAATAACATAAAAAATATAAAGTAAAAAATAAAAACTACATAATAAAGAAATAAAATGTAAACTAAAAGATGTTCAAAATATATATAAATAAGGATGCCACAGCCATCTGTGACCGGGAGACCATGGGAGCTAAAGGGCCAAGCTCTCACAGGAGGGAGGGATGACATACACCCTGTCACTTCCCTGTCACTCAAAGTGAATGCCAGCCAATCATGGTTGAGGTCATTCATATGAGGGGGCAGATAACACTTTCCCTCCAAGTGTGTTAGACCGCCTCCACAATACGCACGTGCCCCAGTTAAAAAAGGTGGCTAGCAATGCATGTCATGGAGGGGGTGTGTACATGCTTTTTCCCCTCCCTGGTCGGTGGTGGTCGTGTGATAGGGAAGGCAATACTCGATGGGTGGGAATTGGATACGACCAAATTAGGGAGAAAATTGGGGGGGGGGGGGTTTAAATTATATATAAATAAGGATAAATACAACAATACTGAAAAGAAATACTGAAAAGAAGTGGCTGTAGTGCAGAGGTAGTGGTGTGAGCATGTACAGTGTGTACAGGGAGTGGGCAAACTTTTGTATGCAATTTGTCCAGTATATCAGCAGTTCAGTAGCCTGATGGCTTGTGGGTATAAACTGTCCCTGAATCTGCTGGTTTGGGCCCGGATGCTTCTGTACCATCTGCCCAATGGCAGGAGAGTGCAGAGTGTGTAGCTGGGAGGAGAGAGCATCCGCTGGGCCCTCCTCTTACAGCTCTGTGTGTAGAGGTCCTGGATGGCTGGCAGTTCAGTCCTGGTGATGCGTTATGCTGCTCTGACCTCCCTCTGTGAGCTTTGCGGTGCAGAGCATTACAACTGTCATACCAGGCTTCTGGACTGTAAAACCTTTAAATATTCTTCCTGGATGGCTGATGGCTTTATTTATACAGTTATGCACAAATTAAGAGACCACCTTAAATGGGGATATGTGTCCATATCGATCAGCCATAACTAAAAGCTTATTACTATGTAAGTGCTAGTGACATAGTCAAAGTGATCTGGAAAGAAGACAGGAAAGAGTGTGTGCGAGTGAGGCTCCAGTGTAGCATCCTCACAGTCATTACTGTCAAAAATATTTTACAATTTTTATGTATTAATGTTTTTTTATATACAGTGGGGCAAAAAAGTATTTAGTCAGCCACCAATTATGAGAGTTCTCCCACTTAAAAGATGAAAGAGGTCTCCAATTTGCATCATAGGTATAGCTCAGCTATGAGAGACAAAATGAGGGGAAAAAAATCCAGAAAATTACATTGTCTGGTTTTTAAAGAATTTATTTGCAAATTATAGCAGAAAATAAGTATTTGGTCAATAGCAAAAGTTCATCCCAACACTTTGTCATATACCCTTTGTTGGCAATGACAAGAAAGAACACCATACTTGCTGTGAAGCATGGGGATGGAAACATCATGCTTCGGGGCTGTTTTTCTGCAAAGGGATCAGGATGACTGATCCGTGTAAAGGAAAGAATGAATGGGGCCATGTATTGTGAGATTTTGAGTGAAAACCTCCTTTCATCAGCAAGGGCATTGAAGATGAACCGTGGCTGTGTCTTTCAGCATGACAATGATCCCAAACACACTGACCTGGTAACCCCAAGGAAAAGCAACCCCATATGTCAACCCCATAGAAAATCTTTGGAGGGAGTTGAAAGTCTGTGTTGCCCGGAGACAGCCCCAAAACATCACTGCTCTAGAGGAGGTCTGCATGGAGGAATGGGTCAAGGTACCAGCAGCAGTGTGTGAAAACCTTGTGAAGACTTCCAGAAATTGTTTGAACTCTGTCATTGCCAACAAAGGGTAGATAACAAAGTATTGAGATGAACTTTTGTTATTGAGCAAATACTTATTTTCCACCATACTTTGCAAATAAATTGTTTAAAAACCGGACAATGTAATTTTCTGGATTTTTTTTCTCATTTTGTATCTCATAGCTGAGATATACCTATGATGAAAATCGGAGACCTCTCTCATCTTTTACGTGGGAGAACTTGCACAATTGGTGGCCGACTAAATACTTCTTTTGCCTTATTGTATATATATTGTAACCTACAAAATAAGTGACCTTACCCTGAGAATAAAGTTGATTTGCACACGACTCGCTGGGCCAGAACAACTCAGTTGAAACCACTGATCAAGGCTGAGGTCAGGACAAGACAGAATGCGAGAGAGAGGGAGGGACAGGCTGCCCAGGGGCTGTACACGGTCATTATCTTTCACCTGGCAGAACATGGAGAAAGTGATAAATAGTTAAGTATTTTACCTACTGACAAGGCACAACTTTTCTGTGATGCCTTTCAACTCAACAGGAAATAAATACGAAAGCATGAAGCATTTATTTTGTATTATAAAGAGATGTTATCACAGAATGTAATAACACAGAAGTCAATTACTCCAAACATATTCCCCCCCTTTGGTTCACTGGCACTGTGATAAAACTGGAATGCACACTGTATTGTACATACTGGCTTTGTGTATATAACTAGAAAGCTAATTTAGACTGCCACTGTGTTTTCAAATTACAAGGAAACCTGATGCTCAACCTAATGTTCATAGAACCAAAAGGTACCACTGTAATTAGTGTTTAATTTCATGCAGTCTAACCACAAGACATCTGTTTATCCCCATCATTATGCAAGGGAATTTGTGATTTTGAGTTGGGGGCCGTACAGAACCTGAAGAAGAACAAAGTGATACCCAGGTAGTTGCAGCATAGACAGCGGGGAGCATCACGCCTCAGCTGTTCAGCAGCACCTATAAAGTGTTCTTGTTTTGTTGTCATCCTTTCAACATTGTGTGTGTGTGTGTGTGTGTGTGTGTGTGTGTGTGTGTGTGTGTATGTGTCTGTGTAGGGGGAGTGTTTTTATACTGCATAGCACTTTGTAAATATATTTTTTTTAATATTCATTTTCTAAACCGCTTAATCCTAATTAGGATCACAGGCAGGCTGATGCTCATGTAAGCAGACTCTGGGCAAGGGTGAGGTACACAGTGTACAGCTCGTCAGGCCATCCCAGGGCCAACAAGCGTATAAAAATGTTATATAAATACATAAGTTGAATTCATTAATTGATCATAACTGAAAACTTCTTATACTACCTTACAGTAATGGCTGAATATAATCTACAGTGAAAACCTCTGTCAACAAGTAGGCCTAGCTCTGTGTGGACAATGGGCCACCGTGTGCCCTTGCATCATGACAGACAAATAATACATGAGACTAAAATATTACTAAATATTACTATCTTTAAGGCTTGTGAGATTGTGTGCAATTGGTCGGCATCCTATGGGGCCATGTAAATACCTCTACTGCAAATATGTTGCTGAAAGTATCATCTGAGGCTGCAGAATGGTGTAAGCCAGACATCATTATACCGTGTACATATTACATCATTAAGTCAGAAAAAATACCAGAAACTGGAAGTCCATTTCTTTCATGAAACACTTGTAAAAAATCTAGGCATACCCTTGAATCATAAATTCCATACATCAAATTGTTGTATAGCCCTTATGAACAACAGGCTCATTTTACTCTCATAATGTACACCCCAATTCATAGCATGAAGAAATGCAGCTTTAAAAAAATATTTTTTTTAATTTTGATGTAAAACCTGTTGCACATCAGACCCATTTCAGAAGAGCATTTTGTATAGGTCTGCACAGAGAAGTACAGGGAAATCAAACATACTTGGTTCCTGTGAGAGTTTCTCTCACTTCCTTACAGGAATCATACACCCCAGAGCACATACTATCAGTTGACAGAAGACACATCACAGCAATATCACTGCATCTTGTCTGTATTGTGGATGTTGTGCCTATAAGGTCCTGCCATTATGCACAGTTATCTGGTGAACTTTACTAAACAAATATTAATAAACTAAAACAAAGAGCAAACTGAAGAATGCTATTTTTACGTTTATATATACAGTATAAAATAGACAGATGAAAAGAATAAAAAAAGAAAACAAAGGAAAAAAAACCCCTTGTTAAACAAAACTTGAAATACCATGGTGCCACTGTCAATTAAAAAAGATTCCAGCCACTTTGACACTTTATCCAATCACCATGCAGCAGCCCAGTGGCCTGGCCCAACCTTCCATCACTGACTGCCAAAGAAGATAAGCTTCTGCATTTGTCTAGTAAATGTCAAGTTTGCTGACCCTGGGTTTGCACTGTCTACAAACTGTGATTCAGAAAAGCGTGAACCTCCACAACTTATAACCACTCTGAGGGCACAGTTGGGATATAAAAAGAAAAGTATACTCATTCAGTACATTCAGGTCATCAACTAACTTGATGTTATTAACACATTTAACAAAATATTACAGTTTTCCAAATTTTCTTTTGCCAGGCAGTGTCCAAAGGGTGTTGCCTGTGATATTTTACTTATACTGCAATGGAGTTAGGTTTGTGTTGCACTATATTATTGTACCATATCTCCACATAAACAAAGTCTGAATGGACTTTCATACCTGGATGTCAATGCTCTGTTTATGTGGATCTTCTATGAAGAATGTGAAGGCATCTTCCCACACAGGATTAACTGTGTTCCAGCAGGTCTTCATGAAAACATGGAGGCAGAAAGGAGTAAAAAAACAAAGATTATCATAAAAGAGTAATAATAAACTAGTAATTCTGTAATATGCAATGTCTTTGTAAGCTTGCAATCTTAAAGATTTAATCTTTAAGTTTTGACATCATGCCCGTGCACAAAAATAAAACATATTTGTGATCCATCAGAACAAATTGTCTATTAAGTCAGAAATTATTAAGCATTTTGTTGAACTTTAAGCATGATTTTACACAAGGCTGCATGCCATTAAAAGGTGAAAAAAATCCTGGCAGGTTTGGTAAATTACTCAAAAACCAAACAATTCTTTTGCAAAATTTGGTGTCATTTTAAAGCTTGAAGAATATCAGTTACAAAATTTTACCAATAACCCAAAATTAATAACTTCTGACTTCATACCCACTTTGCTGTGATGGGTCAAAGAATCATTGCCTTTCTACAAATACACACAAATATTGTTCCAGCTGCATTTTACTCAAAGCAACTTTTACCAGCCAAGTGAAAGGAAAGAACAGTTCAGAAAAAAAATCTGAATCACTAAAATTGTAAAAGTATCCTCCTAAACATGTTCATAGCTCAATCATGTTCAAGTTCAAGTTTATTGTCATTCAAACATGTTAAAAACATGAAGGAAAGAAATTCATCACTTAGGTCCAGCAGTATAAATATAATAAATAACATTAAAGAAAAAAATTGTAAAAAAAATGGACCCTATTATAAACAAACCCATAATGATTATTAAATTATCTCAAAACCTACTACTTTTCTTTCAGATTCTCCCCTCATGGGTCGCCACTGCGAATCAGCTGTTTGTCTCAAGACTTATGATACTAAAAACAAGGTGATCCCAGCATATAAAAAAGTGCAGACTTTAAACCAGAGAATTCAATAATGTCACAGCCTCAGGGAAGAAACAGCACTTTAGATTGGTTGCTCTGACTTTGAGACTGCAAAACCTCTTGCAAAGTAGAGGGTGTGACCAGTTTCTGTGCCAAGTGGAGTCCTTCATGATTTAGAATGGTGTGCTTCTATGCCTCAATGGATGTCAGAGCAGTCTGACATAAAAACCTCTGTTCACCAAGTGGTTAAATGGAGAGTGGGGGACAGCAGGCAGTGCACCAGACACAGACCGTTTCTTGCTCTATGCCCTTTATGTGCTCCAGTACCTTCAAAGCATTTGATGACTATCACAGTGAGGGCCACTGAACTAGTCTGTTGGCACTGGAACAACAGTAGACATCTTGAGAAAAATGGGCACTACAACTTGGGAGAGATGGATGGTAATAATGTTCCACCTGCTGCTTTACATGTATTGGTCCTCTGCAATGATCCCCTGAGATCCACAGCAGACACACTGAAGGGGATCTCACCTGGTGGAATTGGATGACTTAAAGTGGGCAGAGAAAGTGTTAAGAGCATCAGGAAGCAATAAGTCCCAGGAGAATTCAGTATCCCTCCCTATGATATTCTTTAAGGCCTTCCACATGAACCAGGAGTCATTGGTGGAAAAATTGCCATGCATCTCAAGGCCACAGGTGGCCATTGCCTTCCTGATGTAGTCCCCAGGTCCGTCCAAGCTACACTTAGTGGCACTACATTTCTGGACCTGAAGGTTGAGTCTTGAGCCTTCAGAAGAGACTATACCTCTCCAATCAGGCAGGGTTTCTGATTGTTACTGATGGTTATTTTTGGTAATAGTGACATTGACAATCCACAAACAGATGACGCACACTCCTCCACCTCTCCCCCTGTCACCAGTTGCTGATTCTTTAAATACCCGTATAGGATGTAGTCTAGTCTGGAGATGTCAGAGAAGGTGGGAGCAGGGCACCACTCCATACACATCCCGTCTATTTGGTGGACACCTGGACCAGTGTATTATTTATCCTGGTTGCTTAGAATACGTGCTGGTAAAAATGTAGCAATATGTCCATTAGTTTACCCTGGTTGGAGTCTGCTACTACCATGGAAAAATCCTGATCAGCATATTCTCCATTGCACACCAAGCCAATTGGCTTTTACCTGTGATCAGAATCTCTGAATAATTCAACATAAAAACAGCTATTCCTAGAGCATTCCAGTGATTTCTTGCATTCAGTTACAATTCCAATCAACTATGGGTGGAAAGGCACTGTCAAAATATCTTGGAGATATATTTTGTAGAGGTACAAGTCAAAATAATTGAGACAAAAACCTTTCAAAGGCTTTATTAATTCTTAGGAGCACAGTAAAATCCATAATCTAAAAGTAAAAAAAGTATTTTGTGCTACTAGATCCCTTCTTGATTCAGACAATCCCTCCAAGCTACATGAAAGACAGAGGAGGAAACTTGTCAAAATGGCTACAAGAGTCTCAAAGCAACTTTGTAGCAGTTACAATGTTTTACAAAGAATGGTCATTGTGTATATTGACCACATGTGGCTTGCATGGGATGGGTATAAAAGAGCCCCCCAAGAAAGGCCACATCAAGTTTTGATTGAGCGTTTCCAAAATGCACCTTAAAGATTCTGACGCCAATTGGAATAAAGGTGTTGAACCTCTTGGACTCAATACCAAATGGAATATCTTGCCGAAAGCCAAAACAGCTTACCATCCAAAGAACAGGAAGGTGGTAACATCCTGCTGAGGTATTCTTTCTATGTAGCAGGGATTGGGGCAATTGTCAAGATAGAAGGAAACATTTTTGAGGAAAAACTGCTGCCCTCTGCCAGAAACTTGAGTGGGAATGACCTAAACTGAAATTGACCACACAGTGGTTAAGGGGGAAAAAAATCTTGCATGGCCCAGTCTGAGCCCAGATTTAAACCTTATTGAATATCTGTGGAATGACTGCAGTCCATGAACAGTCACCATTCTATTTGGCAGAACTTGAACAGTTTTGTAAAGAAAAGAAGAGTGGGTAAATATTGTACAGTCGAGATGTGCAAAGTTATTAGAGAAGTGGCCCTAAAGATTCAGGGCTGTAATCAATGTAAAAGGTGTTTCAACAAAACAATGACACATGGAGTCAATCCTTTAACCATCGCAGTGATTCTGTTCTTATATTGATTAATATTTTCTGATCTGATATCGTGCGTGCGCGCTGTGACACCATTTAGCGCTTACCGCTTCATCTCTTCGTCTGGGAGGGACTTTGAAACCATTTTGCGCTTCATCTCCTCTTTTTATTTACACATTCGCAGAAATTCAAGTTGATCAACTATAAAGTAGACCAAATTAAGTCAGCACACGCAACTCTGCCACTAAAACAAGTGGGTACACGGCGTGTACCGGCATGTACCCACCACTAGAGCCCTGTGTATATCCTATCTAATGGCGATCAGTATAAATACATGCATGGACTATTACAAAACAGAAAGAATTATATGTGCATCCCCTGGATTCAGTTTATTACCAAGCCTTATATTCCTATGTGTTTACCTAACTTGCCATCGCACTCCATCTATGGTACAATATATTTATTTGCATTTAACATGTTTAGGTCTTCGTTCTTGGCGACAGGATGTTGTCATAGTTAGCATATCTGCCTCACAGGAAGAATGTCCTGCGTTTGATT
>JAQNCB010000006.1:33059185-33069480 GCA_030068295.1 Euristhmus nudiceps | reverse complement strand
GGGTTAATCCATTTATAAATATATTGAAGTTGGTGGGCAGTGAAATAATTGAAAAAGTTTGGAGCCTGCAGTCCTCCTAAGTTGTTGGGTTTCTATAAAGTATACAGTTTAATTCTAGGTGGTTTATTTAAAAAAAAAAAAAAAAAAAATTTTTTTAGAAATAAATATTTTAATAAAGTGAGCATGCATGATTAAATGAATCTTGAGAAATAAACTGATTGTCACACCGCTTCATGGCAGAGAAGAGGGGAAGCCTTGACCTAATGATTATGGCAGCGGGTTTGGGACCTAAGGATCACTCTTGATTCCTGAGTGGCAGTAGGGAGAGTAAGCTGCACCTTCCCTTCCTCCACCTTCATAGCTGAAGAGCCCTGGAGCAAGGCACCGAACCCCCAACTGCTTTCCAGGCACCACAGTGAGTGCCAACCCACAGCTGTGAGTGAGTGTGTGTCTGTGTGCGCGCGCGCGCATGAGCTCACCTGTGTATGTGTGCTCACTTTAGATGGGTTAAATGCAGAGCCACAATTTCCCTTGTGAGATAAACACAGTATATCAAAATCAAAAAATGAAAAATTTAAAGACGCTAAAGAAAATTGGAGTTCAACAGTGCTTTAATGAGTGCAGCACACTATCAAAACACAATCCAACTGCACAATGGGATCAGACAGACAGGATATCAAAGGCAAAGCCGAGAGGAATAACATTAGGCAACTTTAGTGTCAGAAATTAAGCAGAGAATCATAAACGTAATACAGGCTATAAGACTACAAAGACTAAATACAATAAACAATGATATGGTATGCATTGAAAATGAACACTGACGTTATATTTTGCAAAGAGTTTGGGTACTGAGGCTCCTTTATATAGTATCTAATTTGTGACACTATCATTGTGAATGTTATCCAAAGGAAGAATGTATAAAGAAAAAAGAAGAGGGCCTAAAATAGACAGCATTTTCTAATCTCTAAAAAAATGGTGTCAAAAAGTGCGCCAAGTTTAAGTATCACAAGAAAATAGACATGATTCTGATCATGTTGAGGTAGGGGTCAGTCGAAGTCAACCTTTACTCATGTAGAGGTCAGTAGAAGTCAACCTTTACTCATGTAGAGGTCAGTAGAAGTCAACCTTTTCCTTTTCCAGTGCTGTTTCTGTGTTACAGGTCAAGTCTGCTGGGATTTTTATACCTGGCCCATGTGCTGATTAGGCTGGAGCCTATTCTGGTAATCCATACATTTCCTAGGTGTTATTCTTACATATGTATAAACAACTTCTATTCTTTTTCTCAGATCTATTAGATAAAAAGGAGGCATCATATTAACCTATATTTGGACAGCTGAATGTTGAAGCGGTTCATTTTGTAATCAGAGATTTGAATGATTTTTCATACAATTTCCAATGCACTATTCAAGTAATATGTTGTCCCTTGTATTTCTTTTGTGCACAGAACTGACTTGCACTCAATGTGTGCAACAGGCTTTCTGCATTCTCCTTATAGTCTACACAATGGTGATTCCATGGTGTGTTCATTAGTGTACAGTGCTTGCTTATGGGCTGCAAAAAAAAAAAAATCAGTGCTTCTGTGTTACGGGATTACCTGGCAGACTTAAAAGTATCCAAACGCAGGACCAGCTGGAGACGGCGTGGGGTGAAAACAAGGAAGCTCTTTATTGGTAATAATTCCAGGTACACAGGCAGAAGTACCGGACGAAACAAAAATCACAGAACAAGAATCCGAGGCGAAGAACAGACGTATATATCATGGATGGAACAAAGATCAGAACTGACTATCGGCAAGATAACAGAAACAGTGATCTAGCCCAGGAAAGCAGGCTAACGGGACATAAATAGACGGCTTGATGAACCACAGGTGAGGGAAAGTAATAGGCAGGGCACGCCCATCAGCCTGTAGAGACACATGAAGAAGAGTACAGACAACCCGCAACAGCACCCCTAGTGGCGAAACCATGCAGAGTCGTGACATTCTGGTCCACTTTTCAGATGAATACTACTCAAGTCAAAACTGATGAATTTATCATGCAAGAGGTTTGTTCTGTGAATGAAATCACACTTTAGTAGAGTGTCAAAAGATGACAGGAAGTTCACAAAGGAAAGCAGGACTGTTTTGGATGTTTGACTAAAGAACATGCAAGCAAAGACTGTAGGAAAAGAATGACATGCAGTGTTTGTACTTTGAAACATCCTAGCTTGTTGCTTTTTGATAAATGAGAGAGTTCAATCACTGAAAAGGTAGCTGAAGAAAATTTGAAATATGGCACTGCCACACACTCAACAGCTTCAAGCATGTCAGTGGCTTCCAACAGTGAAGCAAGTGTAAAAGAGCTAAAGAGAAATACAGCTATCAGATCTAACTAGAGTGTTTTAGTCCCATTGAAAATACAGAACTAATCTCATTAATTTCTTCATCGAAATCATCTATCTGTATGCTTGATTCATTACCCAAAAAGTTTCTTTAGACAGATACTACCAGAAGTGAACAACCCTTTATTAAATGTAATAAATTCTTCCTTTAGGACTGTCATCTACCTAAATTCTTTAAACTAGCAGTTATCAAACGTTTGATTAAAAATCTGATCTCGACCATCTTAGAAAAAGCTGTAGGCCCGACAACAGACGGCTGCAGGGGCACTGGCCCCGAGATGGACGTGCTCGGGGGGAACTGGTCCAGAGATGGTCAGGTGCAGGGGAACTGGCTCCGAGACGGACGGACGCGGGGGAACCGGCCCCAAGACGGACGGACACAGGGGAACCTGGCCCCGAGAAGGACGGGAGCGGGGAAACTGGCCCTGAGATGGACATGAGGGGGAAGAGAGTACGCCACTGCGCATGCTCGAGATCAGGAGCGGGACTTGCGGCACCAGAGTCGTAACAGCACCCCCAAGTGGCGGAATCGCGCAGCGTCATGACAGATTGGGAGTATGATTTGGAAGAAAAAATTAACGAAGGGCTGTGGTTTGTTCTCTTCGTTCTAGGTAGAGTACATGGGTCATCGATATGTGCTAGGCATAGTCTAATTCAATGCAAATTCCTACTCCGTTCCCAATGGTCAGACTAAAACTTTCCATATACTCTCCTGATGTTGATCCTGTATGCAATCGATGTGTCATATTCCCTGCTCAGATGATATTGGCACATGTATCACTCTGCCGATTTATAGCAGCTTTGGAGTCACCCCAGATCATCGTATCCAATATACAGTCTCACTACATTGTGTTGAACTTTTATTGCAAGACTTTTGATCTTACTGAAGTAGAAGGTTCGTCATACACCTACCTTTATACGTTGGATTGAGGATGTACTTTAGCCATTAGGAGTGCTGTCGCGGGTTGTAGCAGTATTCTTCATGTTCTAAAGCAGGGGTATCAAACTCATTTTCACTGAGGGCCACATGAGCATAATGGTTTCCCTCACAGGGCCACATGTAACTGGAAGACAGTATAAATATACTCAAATGTACCCGCTCCTAAATGTTAAATAATTCTGAAATTATGACTTATTCAAATCACAAATATTACATATACATTTGCATAGATGCAAAAAAAAGGTTGCTAGTTGGTTGCTATTAATATAACTTGAAAAATTTACTTTGATTTACAGAATTACAACCAACTGTGAACTGTTAAGAAAATACTAAAGATTTAGCATTCTATAAAAACAAAATTGCAGATTTGTCTGCATAAACATATAAAGCTGTAAACACTAAATGCATTAGTGCAGCTGTAGTTTGCTTTTTAATTCTTCACCAGTGTGTTGTTTCTGTGGAAGGCTAGCTTTAGCATACTTAGCTCAGTGTTTGGTTTCAAAATGGCGGCGGAGATTGGACTCTCTGACAACCGATAATAACTTGTAACACAAAAGACCTACCGGTTTCTCTCCTTGAAGCACAAACATGTCTCCACCTTCACATCTTTCTGAAACTGCCTTCCACCTGCATCAACTTTCCTCATCCGGGAACATTTATAATTCCACTTGTAGAGAATAGCATTGAGGCGGATACACTGCAGTCTAGTGGCGGGATGTCGATAATTCACCGATGCATTCTGGGAAATGTAGTTTATGGTCAATGCACGCGTTTGCTCTATTTATTTAAAGACAATCTGAACTTTACAGCTCTCGCGGGTCACATAAAATGACGTGGCGGGCCACATTTGGCCCGCGGGCCTTGAGTTTGACACCTGTGTTCTAAAGGCTGACAGGCGTGCCCCGCTAATTACGGTCCTCCACCTGGTGCCAATCTAGCCAGCTATTTAAGGTTCCGTTTTCTCGCTTCCTGTTGCTGGAGCATGTTTTTCCAGTTACCCTGCCACTAGACGGTACTGATTCTTGTTCAGTCAATATTCATGGTTTATGTATCCTGCCGAATATCGGTTCGGTTCACGTTATTCTTCTGCCTGTTTTTCATGCCACAGATTATTATTTGGGGATTTTGTTTCGTCCAGTGTTTTTGCCTGTCCACCCGGAAGTATTAATAAAGACTTTGTTTTGTTTACACCCTACACCGTCTCAGCTGGTCCTGTGTGTGGATACTTTTAAGGCCGCTTTGGTAAAAAGCATAACACCAATACCCAGCACTGCAAAATTATCCATCCAATGTAATCTCTGCCTGGAACTGTTATGTTTTTTTTTCCCCTCTATCTTTTTTTGTGTGCATGTTATTATTTTGGGGCAGGGGTTTGGAGACTGAAGTTATCTTGATATTTTTGTCCATATAATGCTTGAGTGTCTGTCTGTTTGCTGTGTTGTTGATTATAATAACAGTTTGTTATACAATTTTTGAAAAGCTATAACAATTTTAGTTTTTGAAAAATATGAAAAAAAGGACAAAAGTTAGGTTTATCAGCCCTTATTTTATTTATTTATTTATTTATTTATTTATTTGCAGAGCAAATCATGGGCTATTCATCACTGAAATGTTTCAAAAACTGATAATGTTTACCTAGAATATAGCCAAAAATCAACATTGTAGAGACATGAGCATGTCACTAATTCAAACAGCTTCTGATTTTTAACAGATTCTGAAAGCCTCTCATATCATTATGGGCAAATTCACGTTTATCATCCATTTGTCCATGGTCACAATGATTGCATCTTTTATTTTACCTGTTGTATGATGAGTGTGATGATAGGATGCACCAGGAGATAAGATGCTCAGTGTTGTCTTTCAGGGTGCAGATGTGTTTGCCGAGTTCGGTGCAGTTTCTGTGTTTGCTCTGACGGAATGAAGCAGTGTGGTTTCTGTATCTTGTTTTGAAGTCAGATGACCGATGATTGCAGGCAGGTGTTTCTTTCCTGGCAGTTGCATTTTTTTTTTGGGCATTTTCTTTTGTTAGTAACAGCACTGGCTCCAAATTTCAGAGGACCTGACCTGGAGCCTGAATGTTTCAGACCTCATAAAGGCAGATCAAATATTTTTTTTCTGAGAACCCAACAGCAAAGTGGACTTCTCAAACAGCTGCTGTTGAACCATTACATTCTCCTTAACAGTGTGGTATTCCAGCTGCACTGCTACGGACAAAGAGCCTGCAGTTAGTAATTAAAACAGCACAGTTGATGACCTTCAGAAGTTGGAGGACATCCACTCAATCTTTCTCCAGACACCCCACCCACCCTAGACTCATTTCTTTACCCTTCCTTTTTCCCCTTTACCCTTCCCTCAGGCAGACTAAGAACTATGTAAGCACACACAAATGGACTGAAAATAGTTTTTCTCAGGCAGCTTTATCCCTGTCAATAGATCAGAATGCAATAGTGGATGACTCGTATTGTGATCAGGTTTTATATTATTTTACAACGATTATTTAGCTACTTATTTTGCTATGCTGCTGTATGGAATGATGCTAAATTAAATTTGTATTTTATCAATGCAGATTGTTTATATAGAACATTCTACATGTGAAGTCATTTAGATTGAGGGTTTTACAGAGGTCTGGTCTGGTGCTGGAAATTTTAAATGAGAGAGCCTAGATTTCCCTTTTATTGTCTCCAGAGGGAAAAAAAGAGAACATGTGCTGAGGGGAAGAGTAAAAAAAGAACACATTTAGGTCAGCCATATATAAAATGTTGGCAATGAGGCTGGAAGCCTTGACAGTTTTTCTCTTTTTTTGTGCCCTTTAGGTAATCGTTGTTTAATAGTAGAATTATTAGACAATTAATTAATTGTTAGAAATTGTTTGTTTGTAAAATAATAAAACTGTCACAGAATGCATTTATTTAATATTTGAAATTGTATATAATATTTTAGAATTGTAAATAATTTACACATTTACTATTCTATGATTTTGGTCTTTGTCAATGCTGAGAAGCCTATCTGAGAGCAGATGCTTGTTCATCATGTTGATCAGCAGGGATCCCACACACCTGGATGCCACATTTTCTCCCTTCTCCCCTCCAGAAAAAGGTACAGGACAATAAAAACAAACACTAACAGACTTAAGATCATATTTTACCCAGAAGCTGTTAAAAGTGTAACCCAACCCGTCACACACACACACACACACACACACTCTCTGACTGAATAACCATCATTCAGATGATCTTCCTGGATATTACAAAACTCATGTTCAAGTGCAATATTCATGTGTAACGTTTTGAGTTAAATACTAATGATCAGAGCAGGTCTCGAACAACATAATATTTTAGCTCTATGGACCTTATAATTAAAGCTTTACCTCTATCCCAGATGTATTTCATGCACCTCTTACCTACCCTGTGGGAAACATTAACCACCCCCCATCCCTGCGGGAAAAGCGAAAAATTATATTTCCTAAAGCATCATTTTAAAGTGAAATAATCACGTTATTACTTCAAATCGGTTAGTTAGACTCTGTCACCACCTCGTGTTCACATCCTTCCAGGAACACTCTAAGCGATTTTCGGGGAAGGTAGGTAAAGGGTTAACATATCACTCACTCATCTGTGTGTGTCTTTACATGAAAAGATGTACAAGTCTATAAATGTGGGGAATATGTGGAAGATATATAGGTGCATATAGGATATACATATGTATATGTGTACATATAGGTATGTGTATTTATGTGTATGCAGGTATATGCACATGTATGGCTTAGTTCCTTAGCTGTCTTTTGTGAACTTTCTTTTTTTAAATTACTGCTAAACAAAAGAGCTGCCAAACGGATTTTCATTGTTCATGCAACAGTGACAATAAAGAACTCTATCTTCACCTCTTTATTCAATTACCGGTACCTGCAGGCCCATGACCATTAAGCTGAAGCCTTGTCCACCCAATTTAAATAGCATCTTTTAAAAAAAAAAAAAAAAATGCATCTGGCTCCCTTGCATCCCCTATCGCCTACTTGCTCTGTTTATGTATTTATTATTCATTTATTTATTAATGTTTTATTTTATTATTATTATTGTTATTATTTAATTTATTCATTTTAGTTCTTATTTGTGCTTTGGATTTCACATTTCACTGGGGTACTGCTTTTAACATTGCATTACATTTTGTCATCTTTATATCTTGTAGGCTGTGCCTATATCATGACAATATCGCTGTATTTAATTAATTAATTAATTAAACAAAATCATCAGCTTCTTGTAAACTCGTTCTAACAGCAATGAGTTGTAAATCTACGGATTGTACTTTTTTCAGGAAAATTTAAAACTGAACTAGAATACTGGCAGTGTCATTATCAGCTTGTGTATGGCGCCACGGCTACATGTCACTCTCAAGGATGATGACCTTGTTGTCTTCGGTGCCTGGAGACAGTGACGACAGGCTTCTGATGTCCGCATCAGGTACCATGTACTCCAAATGATGGGCAGCCCACACAGGTTTGGTCAGGCTCTCCCAGCGCTACGGATGGAGAAAAACAAACACACAACTCAGACGATGTATTTATATGTTCACTCTAGCTATGTTGCCGTTAACCTGTCGCAAACTACTTGAAAGATTATTGTCGTAAATGATCCTCCCCACTGTACATTGCTCCTTGGAGGGAAAAAAAAGCTCTTATTCAACTATAAACTCACTAATACTTAATCTCAATACATAAACCGGGAATGAACGGAGAACAAGTAGGAGCTCATGGTACTCAAGCACATTGAGGACTGAAATCAGCCTGGAGTTTTGTCCTTTTCACAATTTTACCATTAAGATGAAATCTTTTTCTCCTACAGTACAGGAGTCAAGTTGCTCGCCTCAGCCTAGTTCTTTCCTCTTCCTAATCTGGATGGCTCAGAGCTGATGAAACAGTCTTTCCTTCTCCATCTTTTCAAACTGCAGCTCAAATAACCATCAGCTTTGCTACACCTTAGCTGAGCTAACAGTGCTATCTGTTTGGAATATAAAAGCAGAAATTATGACTGAGGGTGGCACAGTGGCATGGTTTTCAAAGCAAGAAGATCTTGGGTTCAAGACCCGGGTTCGGTGAGGGCGTTTCTGCGTGGAGTTCACATTCTCTCCGTGCTTGCGTGGGTTTCTGCACTGGTTTCTTCTTACAGTCCAAATACCTGCACATTAGGCTAACTGACTGTTGTAAATGGTTGAGTATGTGTTGATTCTGTCGTGTTCAAGTTGACCAAGGTCTGCCCCGATTTCACCCACAGTTGGCTGAGACAAGCTCCAGCCTCTTCGTGACCTTGGCAGGATTAAATGGTTCGGGAAATGAATGAATAAATGGATTATGACTGATGATGACGGAGATGAAGTCAGTGTGTTTCTGCCCTGCGGTGGCCTGGCGACCTGTCCAGGGTGTACCCTGCTCTTGCCCAGAGCTGGCCGAGATGGGCGCCAGCCTCCCCATGACCCTAATTACGATTAAGCGGCTTAGAAAATGAACGAATGGATGAATACACTGGAACCTGCATTACAGTAAGAGTGTATTTGCTCTCCAAACAAATAGATAATGCTATGTACATTGGAATTACCTGTGAGAAGGATCCTTTGGCCATGATGAGTTTGTAGATGACGCTAAGGGGAATGCAGAGCATGGAAGAGAGAGCCATACACCATCCAAGTAGCTCCCCCCACCACGGGTACACATACACATTGTTGTAGGTAAGAGGCTTGTAGTTCACCAGATGGAACACAAATATTCCCTTTGACAGAGAGAGAGGGAGAATACCAGTCAGCTGGTTCCATATTGAGTGTGCGTGCGTGTGTGTGTGTGTGTGCGCATGTGACCAGCGTATTAATGCCTGGGTGACATGACTTTTCCACACCCTATACATGAGAATGCATTAATAATTGAGTAAGGCATTTTGGGTGTTACCCCTGTCCTTTACACACCTGGTTGAATTCCTCTGCTAATAAACAGAGCAAGTGTTGTTAGAGGATATCGGTGGTACAAACTTGCACGAGCAATGAACTAATCAAACCATGACTTAGCTGACCGTAGCATGCGGTTATTAGAGTGAAGTACCTGTTCAGAAATCATGGGTGTGCCATGCCCCATATAACACCTCTCATCCACAGGACAGACCAACTACTATATATGGTAAAAAACTCTAGCAGGCAGCTTTAGATTTTTCCTTAAAGGAAAACACTAGGAAATTTGAGGTAATTAGAAAATATGGAGTAAATCATCGGTGTTGACGGATCTTCCTTCCTCTGGTGATTATGAATCATGGTCATGATGATTTAGGTCACAGTGGGGTGTGCAGTCCCATACCCACCCTCTCTTCCTGACTCCCAGTATCGGTGGTAGGTGTGGAAACCAAAACGTGCAGCTACCAGTGTGGGCACAGCAACTGGTCAGGGTCCTTGTCCTAAGGACTGACCTTGCAGCTGTTGCATTAGCTGCTTATTTAACCTCTGACGCCCAACAACCCGATCTTTTTTTTTTAAGGATAGTTCTGATTTTGGCCAGTAGGTGTCATCAGCACCCAGTGCTTACAAGCCTGGCTGTCTGCTGCTTCCCCAGTGTTTATGAAGAATTTGGAGTTATAAAACAAACGGTAAGTGATATTAGAAATCAAAACAAAAAGTTACAGTAGTTTGCTGTGCAGTATGATGTTGGTTCCAGTAAAGGTAATGTACATGCTCATATGAAAGAAAGTAAGCTAAAGAAAGCTTAGTAAGCATATGAAAGAAGCTGCCGGTAGCACTACACGCTAGCTGTGGCGGACATTATCTGCACACCGCTAGCACATAGTACTGTCGAGCCTGGCTTTTACACCCGAGCCCAGTGGCTGATCATGGGCTTTTACACCCGAGCCCAGTGGCCCATCAGAGCTGGCGCTTATCCCCGGTTTCTGTAGCGTGAAGCGACTAGGAGTTCAACTCCTCCTGGATGGGATGCTAGTCCATCGCAGGT
>JAQNCB010000006.1:32969161-32979901 GCA_030068295.1 Euristhmus nudiceps | reverse complement strand
TGCCCTCGCCCGGAGTTGGCTGAGATGGGCGCCAGCCTTCCCCGCGACCCTAACTAGGAATAAGCGGTTTAGAAAATGAATGACTGAATGTACCTTTACAGTAAATACATGTAATACATATTGTAATACATAATTCATTTAACTGGCGCCTAAAGCACTACCCGCCTTGCCGTGCTCCACCTTATTACATATACCGTGACGATTTCTAAACTGCCACAACCAATCTGTGGAAGCCTTTACAGTTTATTCCCATGTGGTGAGCAAGCTTATTACAGCGGATATTATTTCCACACCGCACACATTCATGATTCACTTTGTTCCTTAATAATAATAAAAAAATCATGAGCATAAAATAAAAAAAATAAAAAAGAAAGAGAAAAAGATTACTAAAATTGATAGAAATGGCGGGTCCTACAACCACGCTGTGATATGTCCACTCAGAAGGAGGTCTGAGTTCCGACACAGTTTATGCAAGCTCATTTACCTCATACTGATCCCCTGGGCAGAGGCGAGCAAACCCTATCAAACCTGCCAGGAACAAAGAGAGATTATGCAAAGTGAGAAAAGGAAGTCAGAAGGCCCAAGTATACCTCTGTATCCATGGCTTCATGCAATGTGGAAGTGGACTCACTTTTCTGCTAAATGCAGGTGTGTCTTTGAATATGTTATATTTTTAAATTTATGTATTGCCTTCAGACAATCCCAGAAATAGACAAAAATAAGAATACAGAAGGCATACATTGCAGTTCACAGCTCGTGTGAAAATTAATTGCTTTAATGTTTATGTTGGAAGAAAAAAAATCTTCAGTATTTTGCAGTTTTAATACTTACTCTTAATAAACGACAAATTCCTGCATATTCATTTACGGCATCTGCCGCTTATCCAAAGCGACTTAAAATTATCATTTTTATACGACTGAGGATTAGGAGCCTTGCTTAATGAACCAACAGTAATGATAGTGGGGATTTAACTGCTGACCTTCAAATCAGTAACCCAATACCTTAACCATTAAGCCACCACTGCCCCAGGTTCCGTTTCACAAGTCCACAGTCAAGGGGGTACATTGCATATGGGCACAAAATCTCTATGCTGAAGAAACTGTCCAACAGTTATAAAATATAGGTATCTGCTGAAATATACCTGGGCCTCAAAAAAGTGAGTTAAGGATATATCCTAAACTAGTGATTCATACCTTTCATTTTTATGTGAAGCTCTCCCAGTAGAATCTCCAACTCCCCTTCCATTGCACACATATCCTATAACCAAAAACAGTTTGGTAAATTTTAATAATAACTATCATCTTATAAAGCAATTACACAACTAACAAAGATCTTGGTAATTAAAACATTGAACTAACCACAGGCTGAGAGCTAAAGTTCACTTACTTAATGTTCAGGTTGTTAGAATTTGATCCGTTAGCCCAGGGGTGGGCAAACTTTTTGGCTCGGGGCCACCCACATTGACTTTTAAAATTTGACAAACGGGCAGGGTCAGCACAAGATACGATAACAAAATTCATTTTTTAACAGTATATATCAAAGACAAACAGAAAAAAGCATTAAAGTATGAACATATTTTAGTGGGAACAGTGTTGTTGATCACCCATTTTTTTGCCATTTCGTCGAAGTCTGGTGGTAATTACGTTGTGAAGATTCTCAGAACAGATTTGAGGTGTTCATTACTCCACTGGGATCTGTGGGGTGCTTTGTTGGTGTTCATCACACTAAAGGTCTGTTCACACACATATGTACAGCCAAATACCACCAGCATCTTCTTTGCAATCTTCTGGTTATTTGGAAATTGGGTTGTGATTAATGAAGCATAAAACTAATCCAGGTTAAGGGAGTTGAACTTCTCCGTTAACACCATATCACATTGCAGATCATTCAGTTCCAACTGCAACTCCTGTTGCACCATTTAAGGGTCTTGTGATAAGGGACATGACACCAGCTGAAGTGCCCTGTCAATTTTTCCAAAAATCACAAATCAAATGGCAGAATTTTACATGCAGGTCATCCAGTGATTTCCTGTATTTTTCGACATATTGCGAGTCCTCTTTTAATGTAGCCAGTGTGGGGAAATGAGCAAATGACTTGTCTGACATTTGCTTTGAAAATAAAACTAACCTGGTTTTGAAGGCTCTGATGTTTGCCTGTATTTCATGCACAAACTGGTTTTTCCCTTGTAGCTTCAAAATCAGCTCGTTCATGTGTGTCAGTATGTTCTCAGTAAAAGCTAAATCACAAAGCAAATCTGTGTCATTCAGCTCAGGAAAATTGTCAGTGTTCTCAAGTATCTCCAAAAATGAAATAATTTCTTGTTTTTCCCACACTTGCTGACATACTTTCTCCAAACTTAACCAGAAGACATTACAATGGAAAAGCAAGTCCCTGTGATCAGCGTCAGTTTGTTCAAGCAAATGTATAAACTGACGTTGGTGAAGTCCCCTCGCTCGAATAAAGTTAGAGTTTCACAACTAACTTCACTACGTGGTCAAGCTGCAACGCAGATTTGTGAATAATGCAGTAAAGGAAAATTACTTCCTGCTCAGGGTTGTCCTCTTTCGCCCTGTCCTGGATTCTTTTGAGCAGCCCGAGGTTTTTCCCATCAGATTTGGTGATCTGTCTGTGGTAACGTTGGGGAGTGTACGACAAGGTAACTTGTGCCTCTTTATGACTGCTGACACACTGTCATAAATCCTCTCCCTGTGTTTTTCCTTTTAGGGATTCCATACCCAAAAACTCTGCCGTTGTCTCAAAATATTCATTAATCCCTCTGCTAAAAATTAAAAGCTGAGTGGTGTACTTTATATCATTGCTTTCATCCAGTGCCAAATAATATAATGTAAAAGACGATGCATTTTTTGTTGCGCTTACTAGTTAAGCGTTCGTTAATTAGTTCAACACGAAGAGTCACTGTACTGCATTATAAGCTAATTTTTTCAAATTTGTTACTTCTCCGGACAGAAAATACTTGCTGTCTCTACCATGCACTCTTTACCTAATTCGCCATCTGGTGTTGAAATGCTGTCATTACATGCCAAAGTCAAAGGAATGCAAACAATCACTCATTCACATCAAACATGAATTCTATATCAATCAATCGTCGGCGAACTGGTTTAAAAAGACCAAAGGGCCGGGCTGTAGTTTGCTAAGCCCTGTGTTAGCCGATAGATTATATATAGATCATAAATGGTTCCAGCAGTTCTATGATGTAAGTTTCGGCTTCTCTCCTCAGGTCCATCCTCTTAATGTGTCTTAATATGTTTCCATCCATCCCTGTCCTCTCCATCCTCTTGTCTCACACCAACTAACTTCATGTCCTCTTTCACTGCATCTATGCATCTTCTCTTTGGTCTTCCTCTAGACTTCTTTCCTGGAAGTTCCTACCGCAGCATCTTTCTACCAATATATTCACTGTTTCTCGTCTGTACATTTCCAAACCATCTCAGTCTGGCCTCTCTGGCTTTCTCTCCAAGACATCCATCATGTGCTGTCCCTCTGATGTACTCATTCATTCCTGATCCTGTCCAACTGCATCACGCCCAAAGTGAACATCAGCATCTTCATCTCTGTGACCTCCAACTCTGAATCCTGTCTTTTCCTCAGTGCCACTGTCTCTAAATCATACAACTAGTCTCACCACTGTCTTGTGCACCTTTAATCACCATGGTCTTGTACACCTTTAATTCGTGCTGATAATCTTTTGTCACACATCACACCTGACACTTTTCTCTACTTAAAATCCTAAACCTTCTTTATCTCTACTCCCTGTAACCTCATTGTTCAACTTTTGTCCCATTCGTTCATACACGTATTCCATTTTGATTCGGCTAATATTCATTCTCATAGGTTTCTCTTCTCAGTCTCTAACACTGTGTGTGTGTGTGTGTTCACATATACCTCCAAGTTGTGTCTTTGATTGCGGTTCAGCTCCAGTAGACTCTCTTGTGATGCCCGTGAGGATGGAGACAGTGAAAATGCTCGTTTCATATTAACAGCTCCTTGACATAATCGCCACTGGATACAATATGTCTCATAAAATTCTTCCACCTATAGAAGACATGAACATGCGCAGACATTGCAACATTGACTGGAAACTGACTGGATTGCAAACTGACTATATAAGAGTGAAAGCCTGAGGTTTTATCCATAAGAATGGTATGATTATAATAAGAAGAAATTTTTACTATATACATATCTATTTTTTTTCATGTCGCTCAGCTTAATGTAAGACTACAGATGCTTACATTAAGGAGGACCTGTCCTCTGATCTTTTACATCCTTCAACCTTTCCAGCAGAGGCCAGGTTCTTCTTTGTGGGGGAAAAAAGGATAGAGGACAGCCATGCATCTGGTCTTGAAATCACCATTCAAAATCATTAACCCCTGCCATTTGTGTCTACAGCATTTGACCTGCTTTAGGGAGCTACCATATACACAAAGCAGGATTTTTGCAATGCATACCATTTGATCATAATCCCCAAATGTGATGAGTGAAAAATGGCCTTCAATTCTCTATCTGGTCACTATGAAGTTACTCCTTTTGGACTAACCAATGCCCCTGCTCTTTTTCAGGCGCTTATTAATAATATTCTCAGAGATATGATTAACCAGTTTGTTTTTGTTAATCTGGACAATATTTTCATCTTCTCCAAATCTTTGCCTGAGCACCACCATCATGTCTGCCAAGTCCTCCAGAAACTACTCAAGAACAACCTCATTGTCAAACCAGAAAAGTGTGAATTCAATGTAACAGAGGTCTCCTTCCCCCAGAGCAGCTAACTGGGTTATCAAAGGCTGACCATGTCTATCACTGTCTATGGTGAGAGGCATGTAAAAGAACCATTGCTGCTTTTACTTGTTAAAAGTTATACTGCTTTTATTATATGATCTCATTGACGATTACATGCATTGGCTGTGATCACTCCTAGTATGGCAAACAACACTCTTAAATTTTCTCTGACATCTGTCTGACTGGGGGCAGTGGTGGCCCGGTGGTAGGGTGCTGGATTACTGATCTCAAGGTTGGGGGTTCAAGCCACATGGGTTGTTACTGCTGTGCCCCCAGTGGAGCTAACTGGGTTATCAAAGGCTGGCCATGTCTCTCACTGTCTGTAGTGAGAGGCATGTAAAGAACCATTGCTGATTTTCATTGAGTAGGCTGCATAGCCATCAGCATGTTTATGGCCTGGCGAGCTAACCAGGATGTATTCTGCCCTCGCTCAGGGTCTGGTGAGATGGGTGCCAGCCTCCGCATGATCCTAATTAGGATTAAGCGGTTCAGAAAAAGAAAGAATGATTGAATCTGTCCGACTGGATTAGTGGAGTCCACACCATTTAGAGATTGTTTTGTAAACTTTTCTGGCCAGAGAAGTATACACAACATCTTTTTTGCTTATGCCATGATATATTCATTTTAGAAATTTGTTGCGAGGATCAGAAATTGATATGTCATTGTTCATTAAATAAAACAGAGCAAGCCTTAACACCTGATTATTATTTTGGTTAAAAACACTTGACTAATTCATCCTACTTTTTTTTGTCACAGATACTTAGGATTGGATACCTTTGTTCAATAAATAATATTTATGCCCCATTTAATGTTAATTCAGTTTGATAAAGTTTTACGCAGAAATATTCTAAAGGTTTTATTCTATAAAGAGAATTCTAAAGGTTTTACAAACATTTAAGCAACGCTCCATGGGAAAACCATGGATAAATCGCCAGCCGTAGTTTTGTGCTATGGGTTCGTGAAGTGATGGAGGCCTAATATATCGATTTTTAATTTGTTTCATATTTTCACATTTTCTGTTAAATTACCATGTATTATTAATAAATAAAGTAGAAGTACTTTATTGAAACATTTTTCTAAATCGATTTCATGGGAAACTCTAAGAAACAAACTGACTCGCTTTCCCCATTTTCCGAGCATGATTTCATTCCCTAACAGAGTCGTCAATGGTGGAAGAACAAAATGTTTGAGTTGTAAACAGATTCCATGCCCTGCTTTTACACATCACTACATTACTTGTCCGTGTTTAGGCATAGTAATTCTAATTTAGTTTGAAACCACTGTGCCTGGAGCGATTTATTCATGATGAACATGATCAAAACCCCTCGCATCTTCTGCCACTGGGCTTATCTTTACTTTGATTTATTTCGGAAAGAATTATACTTCTACTCTTGAAGTGTAGATTTTTTTTATTGCTCAGAGTTTTTCAACGAGGCCGCGTTACTGATGAAAACGAGTTACTGTAAGCATGCTTTCCATACACCATAAAATAAAGGCTGCGTCGGGGACACATGTCGATGAGCAGCGCACAGATCTCAAAGCTGCTGTCACAAAAGGGGGATTTCTATGGAAGCAGACTATTTTGGGGATGACAATCACAAATCGAAGAGTTCAACAGTGATCACGAAGAGGATCAACCTGTTCCAGTGGAAAATGTTGCTGATCACGAACACATGGAATCGGGTGAGTGACTGTTTGCATCATGAATACGAATTATTTCCATGAAAGATATCATACATATTACTTCATATATGGTCGATCAATAGCTTTAGAAGTCGAAATTAATATTAAAAAAATGCGTGAAATTCGCTGATTCGCTGATGTTGATGCTATTTTTAGTAACACTAACAAGGTGGAGGTGGGCGTGGTGAAAGCACCTCCTTGGCTCACAAGTCACAGATTTTTTTATTATTATTGCATGATTCGCACACACATCTATCATAAGAAAAATAATTATTGTATTATGTGTTTCAGTTGACTGTGAATGGATGATCATTATTGATTTATTAATTATGGGTGGAGGGGATGGCTATATACAAAATCACTGTCAGTGTGTGTGTGTGTGTGTGTGTGTGTGTGTGTGTTTGTGTTTGTGTTTGTGTGTATGTGTGTGCGTGCGCACGCATGCATGTGTTTACATGACTTCATGGATGTGTTTTTACTAGAGGAAAATATGCCTTTGTATTTTCATTCATCATAATTATAATATCTGTTTTGTGTGTTTTCAGCTGACGAGGCTGTAGGTTATGTGAGACAGCCTCCAGTCATTTTTAGAGCAGATTGCTGAGGAGGATGCAGTCTGCTTCAGCGCAGATGCAGGAAGACCAGATGCAGTTGTCTATTCCCATTTCATGTCCCTGAAATTGAATAATTCCCTTGTAGTAATGGAGTATAACAAGTAACCGAGTGACTTCCCAATGTTTTCAGTCTTTTTTGGCATTATAGTTTTATGCTTGGAAAAAAAAAATCGAGCTGTTTCAATTTTTACAAAACTTTGATTCCAATTTTCTCAAAACTGGGTCACCGCTTGTGTGGAGACTTAGGGGGCCCGTGCACGCATTGGCACGACTCGAGTCGCAAACTAGTCATAAACTGGCCTGAAGTGTGCGTAAATCCCTCGAGACTGCGTACCATGTCTGGACGAGAATTTTGAAACGTTAGAAATTTTGGTCACGACAAGATTTCGCGACTGGGTCATGAACTATGCACAAACTGTTCGTGAACTCGTTGGGACGATGCGGGAGGATGCATGCCAGTGCGTGGCATTTGTGCGCCATGCCATGCACTGTCGCGAACTGCCACGAATAGTTCACGAACAGCTCATGTTGAGTTCACGAATAGTGCGGGAAGCGCGTGAACTGTGCGTGAACTGTGCGTGAACTATGCGCAAACTATGCGCGAACTATGCGTGAACTATGCGTGAACTCGTCATGAAGTATGCGTGAACTAGTGCGGGAGCCTCCCAGTCCATGCCCCCAAAATGGCACGACAAGCCAAGACAAAATCGTGGCCAAAAGTCGTGCAAGTGTCAGGCCCCCCTTAAACGCATGTATCTCAAAAACTAATAAAGATAATAAAAATCTGTTTTTGCGTTTTACTCAGAAGGATCTCTTCTTTCAAATTCAATTAATCTCATTTATTTTCTCTCATGAAAAAAATCTCATGATTTTTGAACCTCATCCCCATTTTTCCCATAATTTTCTCACCATTGTACATCATATGTCATTGTCATGTAGTTAACAGTTATCTAAAAATAAATTTAGTTTTAGTCTTACCTTACTAATTTGGAACTCCAGTCGTTGTATATATCTTTCTAAAGTTCTTATTTCCTGTTGTTGGCAGAAAAATATTCAGTGGATTTGACAACTTTAAAATCTTCAAATTGCAACAAAAGAGCTGAATGAATGGATAAATGGAGGAAAGATGGAAAAAAGAAAAGAAAGTAGGAAAAAGAAAGAAAGAAGGAAGGAAGAAAAAAGAGAAAGACAGAAAAAAGAAAGAATGAACGAAAGAAAAAACCTAAACTCACCTTTTCTAAGTCATATAAAAAAGCCTAAAAGATAAAATGAAAAATGCTTCAATTCATTTGCATAATCTTGCTAATGCTAACCTAGAACAAGAATTGTCTGTGCAATCTTTGTAGCATTCCATATTTCCAGAACATAACATAATCAACAGCAAATGATTTGCATTTTTACTCTGTTCTGTACTCAAATGAAACCATCACAAATGAAGACAACATGGAAATACAAAAGAGTCCACTTTACCAATCTTGAATTCCGAATAGTCTTGCTCTGCTGGGATAAGAGGAATACCAGCTCTGCCTTGTGGTCTTGTAAATACTCCCTATGAGCATATAAACGATTACATTATTGACAGTTTTTTATAAACAACAGAAATTATTTTGTAAATGCATTCTTTGTTAATAGTTTTTACTGAGTTTTGAATTACTGTATAATTTTAAGCTGAATATTAGCATAAAATTAGCATTCAAAATAATAAAATATTACACTTGAGCATACTTGAGCCCTTTCTGTAAAGCCTGACACACTCTCTCCACCTGTTCAGGCCGTTTTTCCCAAATACTGCCAACCATCTGAATTCTTGTAGGTTTTGCTGTAAGGCCTTTTGCACGCAGAGAGGTCCGTGAAGAAAAATGCCTAATGTATATATAATATAATGTGATATAATACAATACAACATAACATGACACAATAAAATACAATACAACACAATACAATACAATAAAAAACAATACGATACCAGAATGGAATAAAGTCTACCACCTCTCAAGATGGGTGGTTCTAGAGCCTAGGCTAAATGTCGAGGTGAGTTTGACTATATCTATGAAAAAGGGGGTCACCGCACATCTTACCGTAAAAAAAACGGCTTAAATCAGGTGCTAAACAGCTCAAGGATAGCAGATATAAAAAGGGACAAAGTAGACTGGAGCACACTGATAAAAAGCCTTTATAGTGCAAACAGACTACTGTTTGTCACATGGTGGAAAACATCATGCTGAACAAGTTGGAAGCCAGTACTCAGCCCTGCTTTATACTGTTGGTTACAGAAATGAGCACTCATAGTGGAATCGTAATGAATACTTGCACTAGTCCTGCACTCTTGCATGTCATGGAATTGCTGGACCATTGAGATGAACTTTGCGGGACATCCAAACTTGGCCATGATCTTCCACAACCCATTAATAATTCTATATACTACTTGTAGAATAACATATGTTGGTACAAAAAAAATATGCCTAGGTAGCTGATTCCTTTAATTATTATTTACATACCCCAGGGCCATAATCCGAATTAATTCAAGATACTTATTTAATGTTGTTGCAGAAATAACTAGAAATAAGACCACTAATAAAATGTGCAGACTATCAACTTTTATCTTTGATGACTTCATGAATTTTTTAATGTTAAAATTCAAAATAAAAAAAAGGCAAAATATGATTCCCTAAACTTAAAGATAGATATGCCAGTAACTAAAATAGTAAATAACAATATAACACTATAAGATTAGCGAAGAGTTTTTATCCTCATTCAAGAAACAGAAATCATCTCACTAATTTCCTCATCAACATCATCAACCTGTGTGTTAAATCCATTACCTACATGTTTCTTTAAACAGATATTACTAAAGTGATTAGCTTTTATTAAATGTAATTATTTCCTCACTTCGATGTCAAGATGAAGTCAGTTATAAAAAGTGCTATACAAATAAAACTGAATTTAATTGATTTGAATTGAATATCCATATTGATACCTCAATAGGTGCGCACTGAGGATGTTTCCGGTAATGGCAAGCAAGGATATGTCAGGATGGTTGTCACACGTTTTAAAGTACCCTTTCTGCTTGCAAAGGTGGACAATAGAGGCATCTTTGAATTCTTGCAGGAGTGTTTCATAGTGACACATGGACTCAAACAACTCCGTGAAGTTTTCAGTCAGACGTAGGCTGCCTGAGGGGAAGATCTCAACTGGGGTAGAGTCTGCACCAGGTCTCGTGCCACTGAACAGGTGTTCGCTGGTTTTCTCTACGTTATTTGGGATTAGAGGACCAGTAAGTAAGTGGTTGATTGAGACCTGTGGCAGTCTTGTGAATGCTTCATGATTGATGAGGCCTATCATTAAGCTATAATTACAGAAATACCTAGTGCATGGGTGTCTGTGAGCTCAATTTTACGAGGGACGGACAGTGCTTTCCCACCAAGTGTGTTAGACCGCTCCAAATACTCATGGCGCCACAGTTCGAAAAGAGGCTGTGGCTAGCATTGCAAGTCATTGAGGAGTGTGTGCATGCTTTCAGCCCTCCCTGGTGAGTGGTGGTCATGTGATAAGTAAGACAATACCTGATGACACACATCAAGAAGGCCATGAAAACCTGTGGTTATCCCAACTGGACCTTTGTGAAAGCAGCCAAAAGAAAAGAGAGGCA
>JAQNCB010000006.1:32951680-32965781 GCA_030068295.1 Euristhmus nudiceps | reverse complement strand
GTAAAAGAACCATTGCTGATGTTCGGCAAGAGTAGGCTGCATTGCCGTCAGCGTGTTTCTGCCCTGCGATGGCCTGGTGTGCTGTCCAGGGTGTACTCTGCCCTCGCCCGGAGTTGGCTGGGATGGGCGCCAGCCACCCCGCGACCCTAAGCGGTTTGGAAAATGAATGAATGAATGTTCATCCTGTCCTAGAGTGAGTACACGAGTCTGTCAGTCGGCACTTCAGTCTGTGTGCTGCAATTACCTAAAATAAAGATTGTGTTTGTTTTTCATCCATCGTCTGCTCTACTGCTGTCCTCCGCTAATGGCTCTAAACCCACCTCAGCAACCAAGCCATGTACCGCTTAGCATGTATGCTAACATGCTTAGTGTGTATGCTAACAATTAGTAGCAAAACCAGCACAGTGAGCTTAGCGAAACACAAATACTGATGAGTGTAGACTTATCCATATATCACATCTATATGTTGTCTGTATTACATCTGTATATCTTTACATTGTTTTTGAAAAATAGAGAAACTAGTATATACACAGCACATCTGTATATTTGTCCACATTGCATCTGTAGATTTGCATATTACATATATGCATACTGTATACTTGTATATGTCATCTGTATAGTAATATAGAACATTTATATATTGCCCTGTAATGTAAATAATTTCCCACCGTACACACTACCCATATCTGGACATAACTGTTTACCGAACTTATCTATACATAATACATAGCTTATTTAATACATAATCTGTACATGACTGTTCCCACCTTTTACACTGCACTTATAGGTACATAACTGCTTCTAGCT
Organism: Euristhmus nudiceps; assembly: GCA_030068295.1. Taxonomy (NCBI): domain Eukaryota; kingdom Metazoa; phylum Chordata; class Actinopteri; order Siluriformes; family Plotosidae; genus Euristhmus; species Euristhmus nudiceps. The sequence goes on along the minus strand of JAQNCB010000006.1, from coordinate 32,964,974 downwards.
GTACATACTGCACATCTGTATATATTGCACTTTCTGCTCTCTGAACTTCTGATTGAATGCTAAACTGCATTTCGTTACTCTGTATTTATACATGTGTTATGACAATAAAGTTGAATCTAAGCTAATCTAATCTTCTGAACCAGTTTATGTGGCTGGACTGTATTAAAAGTGGAGCTGAAGTCTACGAACAGCATCCGCACCTAGGAGTTTCTGCTGTCCAGGTGTGTGAGGGCTGTGTGGGGGGCTGTATTGAAGGCATCCTCTATTGACCTGTTTATTCTGTATGCAAACTGATGTAGATCGAGATCAGCACTGATGGCAGCCTTAATGTAAGACAAGACAAGTCTCTCAAAACATTTGGTGATGATGGGGGTCAGGTAAACTGGGCGGTAGTCATTCAGGCAGCTTGCTGTGCTCTTCTTAGGTACTGAAATGATGGTGGCTCTTTTGAGGCAGGTGGGAAACATACATTGCAGTAGCGTGAGGCTGAATATGGTGGTAAAAAACCCCGATAGTTCATCTGCACATGCTTTAAGTACCCTTCCTGTAATTCCATCTGGACCAGTAGTTTTCCTCGCGTTTACTCTGTGCAGAGTGGCTCTGATCTGGTGTTACTGTAGGTGGATGGGGTCGTCGCCCCTCAGTGGAGGAGCAGGGCAAGTGAACGCCTCTCCATTGAGTTGATCGAAGCGAGAAAACTGATTTAGGGTGTCCGGTAGAGTGCTATCCAAGGAGTCTACGGATATATGTGTGTCCTTGTAGCCAGTGACAGTCTTGATCTCCTTCCACATGTCCTTGATGTTGTTTTCAAAGTGCTCCTTGATGAGTTGTTTATACTTGCACTTAGCTTTTTTGATACATTTTCTCAGGGCCTGACTCGAAGGCATCCTCAAACACTCCTTGATGAACAGTTTTTGTTGTGGTCACATTCTCGGTGCAGTAGTGTATGCAGGAGAGCACAGCTGATGTGTAACCCTCCAGGTCTGTCTCTTCTGTGAATATTTCCCAGTCTGTAGAGTCAAAATAATCCTATAGATCAGCACCTGGACTGTTTTAACTACTGGTCTTTGGCTACAGATTTTAGGTTTATAAGCAGGAATCAAAGACAGAAAGAGGTGATCTGAGAGTCCGAGATATGGCAGAGGGATGGCTTAATAGGCATGATGTTGACCTTATCCAGTGTGGTTTTTTTTCCTGTCGGAAAACACATTTTATAGAGTCTTGGCAGGACAGACTTCAGGTTTTCATGGTTAAAGTCTCCTGCCACGATTATAACTTGCTGCTAGCTGTTTGTTAACGGAGTGTTTTAGCAGGTCCATGGCTATCTAAGAAGGCAGAATACCATCAATCCTCTTGAAGCGCAAAAAATTCTGATCACAGAATCCTTATAACATTAGGATAGCCTATTTTGGTTAAACAAAAGCTATGCTTCTACCTTATATTTTTGTATTTTAAGGGAAAACATTGCAATAATTAAAAATGCATTAACTAAAAGAAATCACAAAGACCTTTTGAGCACAATTTTATAGTGTCTGTATCAGATTCCTATAATGTATTTTAATTCAAATTTAAGGTCGCTTTGGAAATATTTTGGAGCACTCTATGCCATCACAAATATTAGTTAAAACAAAATTGCTGGCTAGATTTTGTATGATGGTGTAACTGATGACTTTGTGTCAAGTAAGGGAAGAAAGGTCAAGATTTAGATTTAACTTGAACTTATTTCTGTGTTTGTGTGATAATGAATTTGTGCAATTAAATAATTTGATCCTGTCATTTTTTTGACTGCACAGTATATGCTCTTTCCTTATAACTGTATTTATAAGTACCTATGAGTCCTACACTGATACAGTATATATTTTTGGTACTTATTATTGATTATACAGCTGAACCTCACTCGACTGGACCCTGATCGTACGGACTTCGGATTATCCGGACTAATCCGCCCGTCCGTTAAAATCCCCTTCGGTCCGCTCAATCGGTTATAATGAGTTCAGAAGGTGTCATACTAGACTTTGTCCACTAGGTGCATTGAGCGCGCCAGTGTTTACAACCTAAGTGTGGCAGAAGAGGCCAGTGTTTACAACCTAAGTGTAGGAGAAGAAGAGCAGCGTGGAGCACTATCTGTGCTGCGTGATCATGCGTGTGCGCGGTGTTCAGATAATGTCCGCCACCGATAAGCTTGCTCACCACATGGGAATAAACTGGAAAGGCTTCAACAGGTTGGTTGTGACGGTTTAGAAATCATCACGGTATATGTAATGAGGTGGAGCAACTAGCGAGTAGTGCTAACGACGGTGCTGTTGAGCTTTTCAGGTGCCAGTTAAATGAATTACTGTATTATGTATTACAATATTTATTACATGTATTTACTGTACAGGTACAATATAAAGTTATTGTTTGGGTGTTAAATGTTCAGTTCTACTGTGCTTTTACAGAATTTTGAGGTGATTTTACTAGTATTCAGTATGGAGTATAGCCAACCCCCTTCACTCCTCCGGACTATTCATTAATCCGGACACCCTAACCCCCGTCTTAGTCCGTACGAGCGAAGTTTAACTGTAATTACATTCACTGTCACTGCGGCGTAATGGGTAGCACTTCTGTCTCACAGCAAGAAGGTCCTGGGATTGAGTCCCAGGCGGTGTTTCAGTATGAAGTTTGTATTTGCGTTTGTGTGTGGCTTCTGCCAAGGTAGCACCACCGACCACAGGACACCCTAACTATTAACAAAAAACAAAACAACAAAAATAACCTCAAACAAACAAACAAAAAATGACGAGACTCCTCCTTATGAAGTTTTCATAAAATTCCATTTCAAAGCTCTTTAAAGTTCGCCATTCACTACTGTAGATAGAGTTTGTGTTTTATTTTCCTTTATCAGTTCATTTTGGATGAAAATAAAGGTTTCCAGTTGAAACCACCCCAGGTCACCGGCTTAGTATGTCTTATTCACCTGTATCACATCCTGTTTTGGTTCTGTATCTGATAACAATATCAGTAAACTAATGGTTTCGGAAAGACATTGCGGATCCAATTCCATTTTATTTCCAAGAGAAACCACTGTATTGCATCTTTATTTAATAAACCTGGGACTGAATGGGAAACTTTAAACTAGTAACTGTAACACAATATATATATATTTAGTATAGAGTATGAAAACTCTAAACTGTACCACTTCCACCTGAAACCTATAAAAACAGCAACCTCCCTGAGTCTGGACAAATACTGCAGATATTTGTGCTGAATCCTCCACTGCTCACATCCGGGTTACCAAACCTGAGCATAGACGTGGAATGTTACATTTTTTCTGTAATGATGAAGGAAAGGAACATGATTGGTGGACTGCGAGGACAAGAAACATAAACCCAGAGGATTAGCTTTAGCACTCGGATCCACACCATACATCGAATCCTCACAGCATCGGATAAGAAAAGGCGTTTCACTTGCTTCTGACAGACGTGAGGTATTTAAAATAAGATAAAACAACGCTCAGCATCCACACAACAAGCTCAAGCTAACAGAGCACAATGGTTTCTGGTAGTATTTAGCTCTCATACAAACGTAGAACGGCGCGGCTTAAGTGACAGCCTGGTATCCAATTAGAGGAAGCGTGCGCCCGGGTGAGCGAAGCCTTAGCCAATGGGGAAGTAAATAATACGGGCTCTCACAAAGTTAGGCTGTTGGTTCAGGGGCTCAGTGCTAAACTTCACCAAATAATAGCTGTTTGTATTTTGGGTGATGCAGTAGCCATTTTAGGTAAGTAGGTATTTTAAATTCCCTCCGTCCCTGAATTTATGCCATATTCATTAGTGTTGTAGTGATAACGCGTTCATCGGCCCGGACACGAACTCCTGCATCCCTCTGTATTAGAGTACATCCGCGGTCTTGTGCTTTATTCTGGAGTAAGAAATCGTACCGAGTTGTTTTTCCTTCCATCCTTTTAATATTTGATGCGTTTTTCTAAACTGTCATGGCGTTTTTATGTCCTTGGAAATAAAGGCGGGGGTATAAAAGCAGTGTGGTGTCTGGAACCGCTGGGTGAAGATCAGGTATGCGAGGTCCTGCTGAAGGAGAAGAGCTAACATTGTTTCGCACGTGGAACAATAAATATGTATTAATGTATGAATACACCTGGATATTTAACGGTACTGTGACATCAGGGTTAGCACCACGGGTTAGCATCGCTAATGTAGTAGCGTTTCTCATGCTAACACAAAAGGGTTTTACTACAGTTAAAACCAATACATGCAGAAGCTCCTGGTAAAAGTACCACAGAGAAGTTAAATTAGAACCATGAGGGAACATCAGGTCAGGAAAGTGGAGGGAATTACCCTGTAAGTTAGTCCCACTGATGTCTACAGTATAGGTAGATTCTGCCACCTGGTCACTTGTAAGGTCTACATTGGCAAGTAAGCTTGAAGCTACACATGCGTTTCAAAGTAACTGCTTTTTCATATTTAAACTTATCCTAGCATATAGAAAGGATGCAGTTAAGATGTATTTTTTGATAATTAAAAAAAATTCTACTCAGAATAAATCTTCACCTGAGAACTTGGAAAAAAGAACTGTGTTGAAAGTCAGAGAATACTACAAGACACTTCATTTATTGGTGTTAATCTGGAACCTGGAGATAATTTCCTTAATTATTAAAAATAAATCCTATTAATCCAGCACCATGTAATTGTTTTAGGGAATAACGATTGTCACTGATTGGATGAAACCCTGCAGGTTGTTCAGAGAAGATTAATGGGATGATCCAGTGCACATAATTTTTCCAATAGTGTGATCTATAGAATATCTAAGTTTGATGATGATGCTAAGTGTAAGGCAGGGGTCAGGAACCTATGGCTTGCGAGCCAGATGTGGCTCTTTTGATGACTGCATCTGGCTTTCAGCCGAACCTCACCACGTACCAACCAGACTGTAGAGCCATCAGCAAAATCATGCAGCACCAGAAGGCACATTAATAGTAAAAAGTGCTCTATTTAATATTGAATAACTTCGTTATAACAATGGTATTAAAAATAAATTCAGAGTCTTATACTCTAAAATCGTTGGTCTTCCTTTTCCATTTAGTTTTATTCAGTATTAAAAATAATATATATATGGCTCTTATGGAATTAAATTTTAAAATATGTGGGTTTATTGGCTCTCTCAGTCAAAAAGGTTCCCGACCCCTGGTCTAAGGTGAATGCATGAAAAAACATGATGATCTGGAAACTCTTGAAGGGGAATCAATTCTGCATCTGAAATTGCCACCAGTTCAGTGCTGAATAGTGAAGTGCAGCTGGACCATATGGTCTGAAATATATTAAATCCTTCATGTTTTTTCAACCTGAACCTGATTTACAAATATAACTTTTTTTTTATTTAGCAAAAACAGCTAACAAACAAAACAAAAAAGACTACGTTCAAAAAAGTTATATTGCAAAAACAAATTAACCTATACAGACACTCCTTAACTTACGTTTTAGTTAGGTTCTGAACAGCCGAACGTAATTTGAAAAAGAACGTAAGTTGTTACTTCACGTTCCAGTAACGTATGACCGTTCATACTGTACTATACATCCATAAATACTATTACAGTATCTCAAACACACCTAAATCAATTATGATAAACATAACATTGAGAAATATCAAGATTAATTTCAAATAAATTGAATTCAAGGAAAATAATTTCACATGAATAAATTTTAATCAAATGGTGGAGGAGGAGGAGTCACATAAGGGCTTGCGGATCGTCCACGTCACTTTCACTGTAGCAGTTTCTCTATTTCATCAATCACGTTTCCACGTTTCTTATCACCATTTACTGCATCACCACTGAACCTTTTACATGCTCTAAAATGCGATCTTTTTGCGTATAAATGGTTCTGATGGTCGACGGGGCCATTTGGAAGAAACATGCAACGTTCACCTGTTTTTCACCAGCATCAATTTTTTTGATAATGGCCATCTTCGTTTCAAACGAGATGGCTTTCCGCTTTTTCTGATTACCACTGTCACTAGTAGGCTTACACTTCTGACCAACCATATTTGCTTAGGGTTACAAATACCTGTACTGTACGCAAAACAGTGTAAACATAAAGATAACAGAGATGACGTCTTAACGTGCGTTGAACTGGGAAGAAGCAAGGCACGTTCAGTCTGTCATTTGTAACCAATGAACGCAGCATCATGTGGAAACAGCATTTGAACGTCTCGTACTACGGAGAGCACGCTAAACTCAAAGTTTTAAATGAAAAATAAAAAGACAACGTAAAAACGAAAAAAAAAAACCGTAAGGCGAATGAACGTAAATTGAGGAACGTTTGTAATCTAACTTCTACTTTAAAACTACCCTATTGTTGTTACTATCCTTTTCGTCAAGAAAAATAAATCAGTTGATGTATATCTGAATGCAGGCGGTGACATTGCACTGTGAAAGTAGCAAAAAAGTTGCATGATTATTGTGCGTTTTTGTCAGATGCATAAATAATTTGCATGTGAATGAATGGAGCGGCTGCGATCGCCTGGTGAACCGTCCGGGGTGTACCAGCCCAGAGTCAGCTGAGATGGGTGCCAGCCTCCTCTCGACCCTAATTAGGATTATGTGGTTCAGAAAATGAATGAATGAATGAATAAATGGAGCGTTATAATATTCATTATAATATAGGAGCTTTAATGAATGGAATCACATATGAATCGCATATGTGCCTGGTTTTATTTTATTTAGAACACAGGTGTCAAACTCAAGGCCCGCGGGCCAAATGTGGCTGCCACGTCATTTCATGTGGCCCACGAGAGCTGCAAAGTTCCGGTTGTCTTTAAATAAATAAAGCAAAAGCGTGCATTAACTGTAAACGACATTTCCCACAATGCATACCAATTATGTTACCCATGAATTGTTGACTTCCCACCACTAAATTGCAGTGTATCCGCATCAATGCTATTTTCTGTAAGTGGAATTACAAATGAGCCCAAAATGTCCAGGAAGAGGAAAGTTGATGCAGCTGGAAGACTGTTTCAAGAAAGATGGGAAGGTGAATGCATGTTTGTGCTTCAAGGAGAGAAACCGGTATGGATTTTGTGTTAGGCATTATCGGTTGGCAAAAAGTACAATCTACGTTGGTATTTTGAAACCAAACACGGAGCTAATTATGCCAAAGTTAGCCTTCCAGAAAAACAACAGATTGTCGAAGAATTAAAAAGCAAACTACAATTGCATCAGAATGTGTTCACGAAAGCCACAACAAAAACACAGCGGCACTGAAAGCTAGCTTCATGGTGGCAGAAGAAATCACCCGAGCTTCAAGGTGTTTTTCAGAGGGCGTATTTTTGAAGCAGTGCATGCTGAAGGTCTGTGAGCAGGTCTGCCCCGACCAGATATAGACTTTTAAAAATGCCAGTTTGTCAAGGAACGCCCTGTGTGAACCGAGTTACAGAACTAGCAGGAAACCTCTTAACGCAGTTGGCCCAAGAGATGCACAGCTACATAGCTTTTTCATTAGCTCTTGATGAAAGCACAGGCAACACGGATACAGCGCGGCTATCCATTTTTTTTCGAGGAGCGAAGTCTGACCTCTCGGTCACTGAGGAGGTGTTGGCTGTAGCTGCCATGCATGGGACCACAACAATATAAATAAGACAATATAGATGTGAATTGAGACAACCCTGATTTTATTTTGAGTTATTTACAAATATAACTTTATATGTGTAGTAATGCATTTAGTGTTTACAGGTTTATATGTTTTTGCAGATAAATCTGCAGGGCTATATGCAGCCATTTGTTTTTGTAAAATGCTACATCTGTCACATTTTCTTAACAGCTCACATTTGTTGGTTGTACTTATTCTGTTATTCTACCTCTCATAGCTGTGACAAAAAGGATTTGAACAAAGTTATTGTCATGACTGATGTTGGATGATGTTTTTCTGTTATCATTCACTTGGATAGATTGATAATTGATTGATGGAGTAATGTGGGTTTCTTAATCTGACAAAATAAATTCATATTAACAGAGCTACTAGCAACCTTTTTTTCCTGTTCTTTTTACATGTATGCCAATTCATATGTAATATTTGTGATTTTCATTCATTCATTTTCCAAACCGCTTATTCCTAATTAGGATCGCGGGGAGGCTGGTGCCCATCTCAGCCAACTCTGGGCGAGGGCAGAGTACACCCTGGACAGCTCGCCAGGCCATCGCAGGGCAGAAACATGCTGACGGCTATGCCTGCCTACTCTTGACGAACATCAGCAATGGTTCTTTTACATGCCTCTCACCATAGACAGTGAGAGACATGGCCGGCGTTTGGAAACCCAGTTAGCGGCACTGGGGGACAGCAGTAACAACTGTTGACGGTGGGGCTTGAACCCCCAATCCTGGGATCAGCAATCCAGTACCTTACCACCAGGCCACCGCTGCCCCTATATTTGTGATTTGAATAAGTAATAAATTCGGAGTTATTTAACATTTATGAGTAGTTACATTTATACTGTTTTACACCTAGATGTTGCCCTTTGAGGGCAACCATTACGCTAATGTGGCCCTCGGTGAAACTGGCTTTGATACCCCTGATTTAGAGGGTCACTTAAGAAGATTTGAGTCTGCTGAATTGGCCCACTGCATGGACAATTTTTGGCATTTTCTGCCATGCGGTGAATTTTGTCTTGAATTCATTGTGTTTCACTTTAACAAGTTCCTGTATGTCATTGTTTGTGCCATTGGTCAGAAATGTTTATGAATGCATGAAGGTTTTCATCCTATGTCTGTAAGTAGTCCATGTGCATTGAGAGCTCTGTATGTGCTATGGGAACATCTTGCTCATCTGAAGTAAACAAGCAAATTTCAATGGACCTCTTGCTCATCACACTCCTGAGCTGGAGTTGTTTCTTCATGGTCCTGGGCTTCATGGGCTTACCTTCTGGTTCTGTTGAGGCATTGGATGGACAGGGAGAGACGTTTCTGTTGGAGAGTGGTGAAAAGTTGGGACAGGGAGATCTGGATCTTGAGGCTGCTTGTACAGGTGAAGGGGAGAGTGGTGGAGATGGAGTCTTGCATATTTGAGAATACAAGTAAACTTGGGTGAGCAGTGATGGGAGTTGCGGCAACTGCAGACTTAGTGACACACCCCACTACAGACATACCAACATGTATATGGTGGACACGGATATTATTACATATTTTCAAAATTGTGATTATAATCATGCGCAATAATAAAAAATCAATTAGAATATTCTAATTAATGTGACAGTGTTGTGAACACCCAACCCGGAGGCTGAACGCCAAAGTAGGGCTTCAGGTTGACCACATTAACAGTATCCGTTTTATTATGCTGGTCACGCCACCGTATCTGGTAGTTGACGGGGCCCAGTTTTCTCATCACAGTGGCTGGAGCCGACCATCTAGGCCAGGGTTGGGCAAACTATGGCCTGTGGGCCACATCCGGCCTGTTGGTCTTTTTAATCCGGCCGACCAAAGATTGATTGGTACAGAATGTTTGATGGGAATGATTGATTGCATTTATTTCACTTTGGCTTCTAACGACAGCATTTCAACACGCGTGTATTAGGCAGACTGTGCATGGTAGAGACAAGTATTTTATGTCCTGAGAGCAAGAAGAAATTTGAAAAAAAAAAAATTGCTCATCACGCAGGACCGTGACTTGGCGTATTAAACTAATTGACAAACACTTAAGTAGCAAGCTCAACAAACGGTGGATTTTTATCAGAGATATTAATAAAAACTTTGAGATAACGGAGAACTTTTTGGCTATGGAATCCCTAAAAGGAAAACCACATGGAGAGGATTTATATGACAGCGTGTTAGCGGTCATAAAGAGGCTCAAGTTAACTTGGAGTACACTCATCAACGTTACCACAGATGGGTCACCAAATCTGATGGGGGAAAAACTGTCGGGCTGCTCAAGAGTCCAGGACAGGGTGAAAGAGGACAACTCTGAGCAGGTAATTTTTTGAGAGGTAATTTTCCTACATTGCATTATTCACAAGGAAGCACTGTGTAAATCTGTGTTGCAGCTTGACCATGTAGTGAAGCCAGTTGTGAAACTTGTTAACTTTATTCGAGTGAGGGGACTTCACCATTGTCAGTTTATTCATTTTCTTGAAGAAACTGACGCTGATCACAGGGACTTGCTTTACCATTCTAATATCCGCTGGTTAAGTTTGGGGGAAAGTATGTCAATGAGTGTGGGAGCTTAAACAGGAGATTATTTCATTTTCAGAGCTACCTGAGAACACTGACAATTTTCCTGACCTGAATGACACCGATTGGCTTTGTGATTTAGCTTTTACTGTGGACCTACTGACACACATGAACGAGCTGAAGAAAAAGCTACAAGGGAAAAAACAGTTTGTGCATGAAATGCAAGCAAACGTTAGAGCCTTCAAACCCAGGCGAGTTTTATTTTCAAAGCAAGTCATTCGCTCATTTACCCACACTGGCTACATTAATAGAGACCCCGTAACATGTGAAAAAATATTTGGAATGTTTGAAAAATTGACAGGGCCCTTTAGCTGGTGTCCCTTCTCACAAGACCCTGAAACGGTGACACATGAGTTGCAGTTGGAACTGATTGATCTCCAATGTGACATGATGTTAAAGGAGAGGTTCAACTCCCTTAAACTGGATGAGTTTTATGCTTCATTAAGCGAAGCCACATTTCCAAACGTCCAGATCACGGCAGAGAGGATGCTGGTGTTGTTTGGCTCTACATATGTGTGTGAACTGACTTTTAGTGTGATGAACACCAACAAAGCACCCCACAGATCACAGTTGAGTGATTAACACCTCAAATTTGTTCTGAGAATCGCCACAACAGAATGATCACCAGATTTCGATGCACTGGCAAAAATGGGTGATCGACAACACTTCCAACTAAAATATCTTAATATATATTAATACTGTAATGTGTTTTTTTCTGTTTACCTTTGATATGTACTGTTAAAAAAATGCATTTTTTAAAATCTTATCTTGTGCTGACCCGGCCTGTTTGTCAAATTTTGAAAGAAAATGTGGCCCCCAAACCAAAATGTTTGCCCACCCCTGATCTAGCTGCAAGCTTGGGAAGTTTTCGGATGCTTTTGAGATTGGATGAGTGCGATGCCAGACCAGGTTTCCCGACGCGAGTTGTGCACCTCTCCTGCGGGTATTATAATACCTGGCTTGTCTCGTTTGGCGCAAATCAATTCACTTTTTTACTTGTGTGATCATCTGTTTATCGTTCCAGGAGTGAGTATGGAGGTTGTTGTGGAATGGGTGGTAAACTGATGAGTCTCTCCAGGGGGCCTTTCAAGGACGGTGACAATACGTTGCTCCTTGGCATCTTTCAAGGGAAACATTTTCACCCACTTTGTGAAGTAATCGACCAGGACCAGAAGGAAGGTGTTCCCTTTCTTGCTGCAGGGAAAAGTTCCCATGAGATCCATCCCGAGCCTCTCCTAGGGGTTGTCGGCTGGAGTAGGTTGCATGAGACTAGTTGGCTTCTGATTTTCAGCTTTGTGGAACTGGCAGGTGGTACAAACTTTGACATGGTTCCACACATCCCTGTGGACAGCAGGCCACCAGGCTACTTCAAGGATCCTGAGGAGAGTTTTTAGCCTTCCCAGATGGCCACTCAGAGGATGTTCATGGAAGTGCCCCAGGAAACAGGGACGAGTGACTTGGGAATGACTAATTGGTATTTGTCTCCCCCATCCTTCAGCAGAGACCATCTGTACAGGAGCCTCTGCAGCAGGGTAAAACTAATCCTCTCTGGCCGACCATCTGGGCCAACTTTGAACAGTTTGGCCACCCCCGTATCATCTTCTTGGGCTTCCCTTATTTCAGACAAGGAAGAAGGCAGATCAAAACATGTTCACCGCAACACAGGTCGCAGCTGTGTCAGGATTGGTAAATGCTCTGGACAGGGCATCTGGCATGATGTTATTCAGTCCTTTGTGGTACTTGACTTTGATTGGAACTGTTGGAGCCGCAGGATATGGCGAGTTAGGCAAGAGGACAATTGAAGGCCCATGTCAAGGTAAAGGTGTAAAGATGGTGAACTCAGCCCCCTCCAAGTAGTGCTTCCACTTCTCAACAGCCCACACGTCTGCGAGGCACTCTTTTTCAGAAGTGGAGTAATTGTACTCGGCACCCCGTATTCCCCTGGAGACGTAGGTGATCACCCTCTCTCCCTCACTTGTCTTCTGCACCGACACGGCCCCCAACCCCACATCACTACCATGTACAAGTATGTGCTTCAAAAGGAAAGGAAGGAACAGGCTGCATCAAGATTAGCGCTTCCACCAGTGCCTTTTTTAGTCCATCAAAATTCTGCTGGCAGTCCTCCCACCACACCCACTCTGCATTGCTCCTTTTTAGGCAGTTCAATGGGGCAGCAAGATCAGCAAAATGGGGGATGAACTTGTGGTACCATCCCACCAGGCCCAAGAACCACTGCAGAGACTTGATGTTAGTAGGTATGGGGTATGATGCCACAGTCAGAGTTTTTTCCTGATCCACCTGCACACCCTTGTCAAAGACCACATGTCCCAGAAAGCTCCCTTTGGAAGAAAGCCCACTTCTTCTGGTTGAGTGTGAGTCCTACCATTTGGAGCTTCCCCTTGACTGCATGGAGATTGAGGAGGTGCTGCTCAGGTGTAGGGGAAAAAACAATATCATCGATGTACACAAAGCAACTCTTTTCTCTAAGCATTCCAAGGACTTTCTCCATAAATTGCTAAAAAGTTGCACCATTGACAGTTGCCATCCTTGAGCCTCTGTTCGATATGGTCAGCAAGACTGAAAGACGACGCCTGAAACTCTATATGCCTTGCAGCGGACAGGCACCTCATCAGTTGCGAAAATGGTATCCTTCTCCACTGTTGTCTTGCCCAGAGCACCAGAGCACACCCTGGGCCATGCCTGAAACAGTTCCATGACTTCTGAGGGATGGTCGGTGAGTGGAGTTGCCCTGAAAGGGAAGTGACATTATGGAGCCGGCAGATTGAACAGCTACATATAGGCTAGCACTGTAATGAGTTTCCAACGTAGGACTCATAGCATCATCAAGGGGATGAGAAAGAAAGGCATGAAAAGTATCCTCTTGGACCCTTGGCTCCATAGGTCTGGACCCCCATATTTATAATGGAGGTCTGACTAAGGAAATCCAGACCCAGGATGATTGGAATGCCAGGTGATTATCGCGCAGTTGTGGATGTTTTTTTTTTTTTTTTTTGCCATTGGGGATAACAAAAAAGGATTTGCCCTTACACAGATGTGGCTTGTTAAAGCAGCCATATGCTTGAC
>JAQNCB010000006.1:32924062-32936585 GCA_030068295.1 Euristhmus nudiceps | reverse complement strand
TTTTTTTTTTTTTTTTTTTTTTTTTTTTTTTTTTTTTTTTTTTTTTTTTTTTTTTTTTTTTTTTTGAGGCTTTAAAGTAATTTGGCACATAAAATTATTAAAAGATAATTGAGTTTGTGTGATAAATTTACATTTGGCAGCTCTTTAGGTGTGTTGTAAGGATGTTTGAATGCAAGTAAAGGAAACCATCATTAGGCTGAAAAATAAATGCACTTATTAAATGGGTAGCTTGTCGGAGTGGCCAAATCAACAGTTTGGTAACTTCTTAAAAAGAAAACACTGGAAAACAGCAGCACCAGAATGCCTAGAAGACCACTAGACTGCATGATTGTAGAATTATTTCCAGATGAAGAAAATCCAATTCACAACATCCTGTCACATGAACAATGATGGGAGGAGAAGAATATGAAACAGGAAAGGTAGCAACACATGCCACTTCATCTGTCAAACATAGTGGTCATAAGGATGTATGGCTGCCATTGGAAGTGGATCACTGGTATTTATTGATGTGTCTCTGAAACAAGGTCCAGCCCCTCTCGAGATGTGTAGTTCTAGAGCCCAAGGTATGTGCGACGTGAGCCTGTGAGCTATACCTAGCTGGCATCACGCGACCTTGCGCACCAGCTCAGGCTCCTTCCATGGCAGAGAGGTGACATTCCATGCCCCAAAAGCCGTAGCCAAGGAGCAGTCCAGCAGAACCCATGACTTCAGCTGCCATCCATCTCACACTGCACCGACCACTATGGTCACTCCTACAGGTGGGTCCATGGGAAGGCAGACCCATGTCTCCCCTTCTGGCTGGGGCCGGCCAAGCCCCATGGGAAATAGCCCGATCACCAGGCGCTCGCCTTTGAGCCTCTACCCTAGGTCTGGCTCTAGGGGGAACCCTGGTAACCCACAAGCGAAAGGCAAGGGAGCCTGTGTTGTTGAAGTATTTATTTTTCATATAAAACCGCACTTAATCTAGACCTTCACCTAGGACCTGTTTGCCTTGGATGACCCTACCAGGGGCAGCATGCCCCAGAAGCATAGCACGCAGGATCATGAGGACATGCAAACACCTCCGCCACGATAAGGTGTCGATTCTGCACCACCAAGGAGTATGGATTCTGAATTGTGTAAAGCTACATTTTCTGATTAGATTCAATAAACAGGCCACAAATTGATAGGAAAGCACTTCACATGATTGATAATTACCCCAAATATACAGCAACCTAAAGTTTCTTATTGAAACAAATGGAAAGTTAAGTGGTGGTGTCAATTATTACAATTGCTTTTCAATTACAGAAGACTAAACTGAAAGCAGAAAAATCCACAACGCAGGCAACACGCCAGCTTCAGTAAAGGCCTGGCAAAGCATCTCTATGGAGAGAACTCTGCATTTGGGGATTTTTGCAGCTCGCAGACTTCAAGTGGTCTCTCACTGCAAAGGATTTGCATAAATTATTTGGAGGTCAGGTGGCTTTAGGTCAGATTACTAAAGAAATACTGTCTGCAAAGCAAGTTGAAAAGTTTGTTCAAATGCAATTAAGCTTGGTTTAAATAAAAGTTGCACTGTGGACTCGCAAATGGAACATCGACAAGGTGCGTGACTATTAACCCAGAGATCGCAAGTTCAAATCCGGGTTGATGCCAAAGCCGTCCATGGGAGCTAATTGGCCGAGCTCTAATGGGAGGGAGGGATGGCATATGTTCACTTCCCTGTGACTCACAGTGTTTGCCAGCCAATCATGGGCTTCTGTGAGCTCATTTGTACGAGGGGACGGATAGTGCTTTCCGTCTGAGTGTGTTAGACTACCCCAAAATATGCATGCGCCGCAGTTCGAAAAGAGGCAGGTGGCTAGCATTGGCTGTCACGGAGGAGGCGTGTGCCTGCCGTCACCCCTCCCTGGTCAGTGGTTGTCGCATGATGGGGAAGGCAATACCTGATGTATGGGAACTGGATATTACTAAACTAGGGAGGAAATGGGGAAAAATCTAAAAAGGAAAAAGTTGCACTGTGATAGCCTGGTTAAGCTGTCCAGGGTCTAGAGTAGACTGAGGTGGGTGCCGGACTTCCCCCTTCCGACAATTAGGATTAAGCTGCTTAGAAAATGAATGAATAAATACAAGTTCACCATCAGAATTACATTCTCTCTCTCTCTCTCTCTCTCTCTCTCTCTCTCTCTCTCTCACACACACACACACACACACACACACACACACACACACACACACTCATGCTTTACCTTAAACTAGAAGTGTTTTTTACCTCAACAGTATCTGTAGCATTTAACCTTCTTTGTGTCGGAAAGAAAAGGTTAATCAAGCTTACAGATGCATCTTAAGGTTATGCTAGTGTTTTATTTAAGGCTGCATGCAAAGTCGGCGCAAAAAAGTGTGCTGTGTGTGACTGAAAAAGAGAGGGTTAGTTTTTTTTTTAATGAAGTTAGGGTGTACTCATATAGCGGCAAAATAGTGCAACTTTTTTCGGTTTTGGCTGGCCTGAAAAACAATGCACGGCATCAAAGAAAACTTTCGGTATAGATTATTATTGAGGATCCGTGACCCTTGTTCTGGAAATCTTAGACAATAACTTGCTCACAGGCAGAGTTACAGACAATATTCTTCTTTAATACAACAAACTCGTATGAGGGTCTCAATTTCATACAGTACAAAATACTGCAACAAAGTGAGACAAATTGGTCTTACAAATCTTGTCTTGTATACAGTTTCATAGTTCCTGTTTCTTCGTGTCACAACCTTGGTTCCAGTAATCAGGCTAAACCTTCAGTTATTTTTGAAACCAACAGCTTCAACCATCTCTTTCCGTTCCTAGTTTTATCTTCCTCTTGGTGGGACAGAACGTGAAGTTTTTACAACATAGCCCGTGCTGACAGATATACCGTATTTTCCGGACTACAAGTCGCACTTTTTTTTCATAGTTTGGTCAGGGGGGTGACTTGTACTCCAGAGCGACTTGTATGTGATATTAACACATTATTATATAATTTTGTTATTTTAACACTGGCACATTTCACATGTTGATTATTTTCGAACTGACAACCACAAGAGTGCGCTCTTGGGTTGTGAATTCATTCTAATTTTGGAAATTAAGTAAAAAGAGACCTTTACTGTGAAGAGTCTTAACGGGAAGCATTTAGTGCTTGTTGAGATGGCTGACCCAGATTTCCACTGATCCGCAAAATGACGGCGATTGTGAACGTTTTAAATAGGAGTATTAAACTCGAGAGAGGTGGTGACTCTGCAGAGTGAGAACAGATTGAGAGGACATCGCAGTGACGCTTGCTCTCATTCGCCATCTGAGACTGGTAAATACATAACAGAGGCTGCGGATCAAAGCTAAATGACTCCTCACACAAGATATATGGAAAATACTATACCGTAGGTTGAAATGAAGTGTCTATTTTAACATGTTTGAGCCGACAGTCTAATGTTTCGGTGGAACTATATGTTCCAGTGTGTAAAGGTGAGACAGCACCTTTTGTTTTTCCTCCCCACTCGGTGTTACGTGTAGAGTAGGCAGAGATGGTAAACGCACTGTGAGCGTCTCACACACCAACATTTTCTTTACGCCTCGTCTCATCAAGTCATGTTTTCGTCGCCAAAGATCCATTTTTAGTGCGTCATAGTCACGTTGTCGTCATGCAATCCTATACAATACAATACTACATACAATCATACAATAATAAAAGGTGCTTTAACGAAATCATTAAACCAACCCTGCCCCCAAAATGCGACCTATACTCTAGTGCGACTTGTATATGGTTTTTCCCCATTTATTCTGCATTTTTTGGCTGATTCGACTTGTACTCCAGAACGAAATATAGTCCGGAAAATATGGTACTTTAAGCAATGATATGTCCCAAGAGTTTGGACACAGTTATGCATATGTGTAACTACAGAATTACAATGCAATCAGTTTAAGCAGTACAATGTGATAAGCATAAAAACTCAGAATAAATGTACAAAGCAATATAAATGGTACTTTTCCATATCAGCCTGCAATGGCTGTGTGTCATATATTGTATTGAGTTGTTGGAAATCTGTGTTGAGCTAGTTATTCCAGGAAAAGTACATTCAAATTCAATTACTGCATATCTGATCTGTGTTCCCATCCCAAAGAATCAGATCCAATCGCAAACGGAACAGATCTGAGACGTGCGTTCCTCTCTCTGTTGTGAAAAGCAGCTCGATCAGTCAAGTACACCAACAACCATTTATATTTAGAAATATTATATTTTTATAATGTGTGTGAGATGGCAAGAGGCACGTTGCGTTTAAGAAATATGCAGATCTTTTTTTTCCCAAAAAAAAAAATTTAAACAAAAGTGTAGGTGCACAGGACTCCGGGACGCTTCGATTTTGAGGGGGCGGATTCATGTGACATGTCGTCATTTCATGGGTTTTTCTTTGTCAAAAGGGGCGCATTTGTGTGACGTGCAAAAAACAGGCTCTTGAACCATTCAAAAACAATTCGAGCCACTCTGAATTCGCACCAAATTTAGAACAGGACCAAAACTTTTTCTCAAGACTCCAAATAAGGGCCTCAAATTCAACCGACTATTTCCGAAAATATATTCAGTTACCCTTGAACAAAAATTCACTTGTGCATTTGGCCCTGATTGCGTACATGTGAGCTCAACTTTATATTTTTAATGGATTTGTTTAACAATTTAAAAAAAGCACAATTTGAAACAATTCTTTTGTTTATTTAGTAGCTTAGACCCTGTATATTTAGCTTGGTACAGTCCTATGAAGGGTTAGTAGCATTTGCAATCTGCTCTTCTTAATGCCTCTTTGTAGTTTATGTTGGCTGATATTATTTGACCACACTGTTCCTGGTCTTTCCCTTCATTGTCGAGCTTCAATCTGTTCATCAAGTAAATACTCACTGCATTGTATTTTATCTTGTTAAATGGCTGAAAATGTTCAATTTCCTAGTTTGGATAGTCTTAACTTGGCGTTGTTTGGTGTTGATTCTTTTGAGGACTTCTTCCTTCATGCAATCTTTCATTTGGTTAGAAATTGTCCGTGTTTCTGTCTAGTAATATTTTCCTGACCAGACATTATATTTCAGAAATCTTGATTTTTATTTATTTATTTTTATTCATGTTGATGTATTTGGGGATGTGTTAGTATTTTTCTTGGGTCTCAAAGGCTGACATTGCCGGGGTGGGCTGTGAAGTTGTGCTCACACTTTCCTAAAAAGTGCTTCCAAAAGGCATGCTTCAACGGAGCCTCTGTCAGCTAAAGTCCAGCTCTTTGGCCTTCACGTGCAGCTATCTCATAGCCCTGCGAAACCTGTTTCCACCGACAAGGAGAATGGGTCAACGCGGCCTCTGGCGCCTTATAACCAGTTTTTCTCCGGGCAGATCGGGCTTGTCAACCCATGAGGGCAGCCCATCTAGGCGAAGGACAACACTGATTTCAAACCCGGGCAGATACAGCTCGTTAGTCTTGGCAGCCAGTGCATTCTAGGAGAAGAAAACTCTGAAATAAAACCTACAGTCCTGAGGTCACCACAGCCATCTCAGTCTGCTGAGTGACTGCGACACGTCCCTGGACCTAAAGAGTGACAATCTGTTGGCGTGGGCCGACTGTCACTTTAAACAACCAGCGCAGGTGGGAATCAGAGCAGTAGAGTCCTACAATGATGGGTGGAGGAGAGAAAACAGAAGGTGCAAGATGGCACTGGAAGCTGCAGTCTCAAGCCTGCATGTAGGCGGTCCTGTCGTACTAGATCGCTTGACTGTCGAACGAGGCAACGGTGTCGGCTTCATGATAAAGAATGTCATCGCCAACATGCTTCATGCACTACCAACAGGGCATTCTGACTGTATCGTATCCCTTTCACTACCACTCCAACTGGACAAGTTTGTCACTCTCGTCAGTGTTTACAGCCCAATGCTTCAAGCGGACACGGTTGCTAAGGAGGCCTTCTATGGTGATCTGCACACCGTCATCACATGTATAGATCCCAAGGACAAGCTGATCATACTCGGCGACTTCAATGCCAGGGTGGGCAGTGACTCCCAACTGTGGAAAGGAGTCCTTGGCAAACAAGGACTTGGAAACTGCAATGACAATGGGTGCTTGCTCCTGCAGTTTTGCACCCTACACCACTTAACCATTACTAACACACTGTTCCAACAACAAGATTGCTTCAAAACCACATAGTGTCACCCTTGCTCGAAGCACTGGCACCTACTGGACTACATCCTAGTTCGCCAGAGTGACGCCAGAGATGCTCTGCACGCCAGAGTCATGCCCAGTGCAGACTGTTACACAGATCACAGACCTGTGTGTGCAAAGCTTGCATTCACCTTCGTCACCTCCCAAGAAGAAAGGTCCACAAACCAAGAAACTCCGGGTGCACCGACTCCAACAACCAGACATAGAAGCAGTCTGCCAGGCCAAGCTAGTGGAAAAGCTACAGCGCCCACCGAGCCCTGACCCAAACATTCAATGGCAGGTTTTCAAGACTGCATTCCAAGAAACTGCAGCAGAAACACTTGGCTTCTTTGTCAGATCAAACAGAGACTGGTTCGATGAGTCTGACCCAGCCATCTAAGTTCTCCTGGACAAGAAATGCTCCTGCTACATCCACTTCTTATCCAAGCCTGCTAACCATGCCGCCAAGATGGCATACAGAAAAGCTTGTAGCACTTTGCAGGCCAGCCTAAGAGCCATGCAAAATGACTGGTGGGTAGAAATGGCAGAAAAGACACAACTGTATGCAGACATTGGGGACACTCACTCCTGCTTTGAGCTTTGAAAGCCATGTACTGCCCCTCCTACCAAACCCAAGCCCCACTTCTTTCTGCAGACAGAACCATTCTTCACACTGATAGAGTCGATCATGACTTGCTGGGCTGAACACTTTGGGGGCCTATTCAGCAACCAGCGTAAAGTGGCAGACTCCTCCATTGGGAAAGTCCCTATCATCGGGCCAAAGCATGAGCCTCCCACAGTGAAAGAAATCAAAACTGCTATTAATCAAATGAAACCTAGGAAGTCCCTGGGATCGGATGGGATCCCAGCTGAGATCTACCAGCATGGTGGGGAGGTTGTGGTCATCAGACTGCAGGAACTGTTCATCTCCTCTTGGGAACAGGGCGTTCTTCCACAGGTCCTCAAGGATGCAGTCATCATCTCGCTGTACAAAAACAAAGGGGAGAAATCAGTCCATAGCAGGTAAAGTGCTTGCCCGCGTTCTTCTGAACAGACTCATTCGCTCCATCATTGAAGACTTCATCCCTGACAGCCAGTGCGGTATCTGAGCAACAGAGGGACCACCGACATGATCTTTGTACTCCGTCAAATCCAGGAGAAATGCAGAGAGCAGAACATGGCCTCTTTGTTGCCTTCATCGATCTGACTAAGGCATTTGACACCGTGAGCAGGGACGGTCTAGGGAAGATGCTTTCCCGCCTGGGCTGCCCACCGAAGTTCCTCACAATCTGCCAGCTCCACGAGGGCCAGAAAGGTCCGGTGAAGCACAATGGCATCCTTTCAGACAGCTTCCCAATCTCCAATGGTGTCAAGCAAGGTTATGTACTCGCGCCCTCACTCTTCTCCATCTTCTTCAGCGTGATGCTCACCATGCAATGGAGGACATCCCAGACGGAATCTACATCAGCTTCCACAGCCTGTTCAATCTTATATGGCTGTTTGCCCACACCAAGACAATGGAGTAGCTCATCCTAGAACTGCTGTTCACTGATGATTGTGTACATCTTGCACACTCAGAAGCTGCTCTTGAAAACCTTGTTTACCACTTCTCTGAAGCTTCAAAGGCCTTCGAGCTTACAATCAGCCTGTTAAAGACCGAAGTGCTGTTCCAACCCGCACCTCTGCAAAAATATACCCCTCCTCACGTCACTATTGATGGCACAACTCTGAATGCAGTCGAAGACTTCACCTACCTTGGCAGTGTGATGTCAAATGACGCAACCATTGACACGGACCTCGACAGTTGGCTCTTGAAGGCAAACAGATCCTTTGGTGGACTTTCCGTGCGAGTCTGGAATAACCACTCACTTCGGCTAACTACCAAAATCAAAGTTTACAGAGGCATTGTTATCCCTACTCTCTTATACGGTGCAGAAGCCTGAACACTGTACAGAAGACAAGTGAGACACCTGGAACGCTTCCAGAAGCCGTGCCTACGCTCCATCCTGAACATCAAGTGACACGACTACGTGTCAAACGAGGATGTCCTGGAAGAAGCTCAACTTCCAAGTATTGAGTCCATCCTGCTTAAACAGCAGCTGCGATACGCAGGACATGTTGTAAAAACAAAGGACTCTCACATGCCAAAAGTTCTCATGTTCGTGGAATTCAAGTCTGGAAAGCGAATCCGCGGTGCTCTGAATAAGCGATACAAAAAACCAGCTAAAAAGACACCTCTCTCTCGCAAAAATCTCACCCAGTTCCTGGCAAGTTGATGCCACTGATCGACCCAAATGGCGATATACAATCCAAAAAGCAAGCCAAGAGTTTGAAATCCAGAGCAGCGGAGCAGCGAGAGAAACAAAGACAACGTCAGAAGGACAGAGCACTGTCTTAAAACCTGGTTTCAACATCTGCAGCCTTTACCTGCCCACGTTGCAGCAGAGCCTGTACATCCCGCATCGGCCTCTACAGCCACCAGCGGGCTTGGAACTCACCAACCCTTCCCTGATCCTTGTATGAAAAGAAACAGCCATATCGTATAGTATTTTGCTCAGTGTAGAGAAGGCTGTTCTAGCTATGGTGATTTCTCCTTTTGATATCTTCATAACGTGCCCGCTTTTGTAATTTTATGCCCTTAGTAATTAAAGCTGTGGGATTCTTTTTTTGTTGTTGTTTTTGTTTCATCTATTTTGATCCTGATTTGTGGGCTTTTTTTTTTTTTTGCTGGTAACCATTGTTTTCGTTTTCTTGGATTCATGTTCATGCTGTACTACTTCACTGCTGCATTAACTTTGTTCACAATAGCCTACATGTCTTCTTTGCTTTCCACAAAGAACCATGTCATCAGCATATCACAAGTTGTTGATATGAATACCAATGCTGAATTTGTCTTGGAAATTTTCGCGGTTTCTCAAAAGGTTTTCACTGCACGCATCCTTTAGACACCCCTCTTGATTTCTATGCTGTCATACACTCTGTCAAGTTGGATAGCGACTCTTTGAGTCCATTACGAATTTTACAATCAGCTTTTATCTCTCCCATTTGTTCCAGTATTCCTCATGCACTCTATTATCTTCGCGTGATTCGTGTGTAAATTAGTAAGTGACCCTGTCATATGTAAATTCATAATGTTTTAAGAAAATCTCATTCAAAAATTAGTAAAGGAATGTTATTTAGAAAATTTGCTTGCTAACCTGTAATATACATTTTGGTCTGATCATCAAAATATTTTGGCGTAGTTGTTAGAGTGCTGGGCTCATGATCAGGAGGTCGTGGGTTCGAATCTCTGTGAGACCCCACTGTGCTAGGACCCCTGGGCAAGGTCTTAACCACAAGTGTGCCTCTGTTCACCCAGCAGTATAAATGGGTACCAGTAAAAAAAGTATACTGGGAAGGTAACCTGCGATAGACCAGCGTCCCATCCAGGAGGAGTTAAGCTCCTAGTCGCTTCACGCTACAGAAACCGGGGATAAGCACCGGCTCTGATGAGCCACTGGACTCGGGTGTAAAAGCCCATGATGAGCCACTAGGCTTGGGTGTAAAAGCCCACAGACCTTACCTTACCCTTTAGACCAGGGGTCCCCAACTACCGGTCCATTTGATACAGGTCCGCAAACAAAATGTTTCATGGTACAAATTATATATATTTTTTTATTAGAGCTTCTGGAGCTTATTTTGAAAAATGACTGTTTCCGCCTTAGCCTTACTGCCACACTTGACTCTGTTGCATCATTTCACACATTAGCTAACCACAAGCTAGCCCTTGGAAAAAAATGAGTCAAAAACAAAACCTGTGCCTCTAACCGGTCCGCGGAAACATTTTCATACATAAAACTGGTCCCTGGTGCAAAAAAGGTTGGGGACCCCTGCTTTAGACCAATCAAAACCTAAATAATTTCCTAAATTTTATAAGGCCCGATGTTTGTCTATAACCTATAAATTTGACTGTGAAATCTCCATGTGGAGGAAAAGGTGACATACTCACCAATGGATAACTTGTATGAAATGCTGTGTTGTGCTGCTTTGTTGCTAGTTCCTACCTTCACTGTAAATGGGCAACATTGGAGGAGCTGGAAAAGGACCCACGCATTCACCAAAAAATCAAGCGCTTCAGGAACAAACATGCACAAATGAAGCACATTTTTTCAGAGGTATGGCTGACCCACTGCAAAAGACATATAAGAATCTGTGATTTTATTACTCAGGGTGATTCTCTGCTTGGAGATTTTTACACAGAAAATCTGCCCAAATCAATTGCCTGTGTTTTCCTGGTAGTCATGCATTTTTGTAATATAAGTTTTGTTATGAATGATTCTTTTTTTAAATTAAAGATAAAGTTGGCATACACTGCACAGAAAAGGTGTGTTCTTTTTGGACTTGTATTAAAAAAAAAATTTTCAATGGATAACGCTTGCTTCAAAATTACACATACTAATGGTATGTCAAGGTCACTTGGACCAGGCGGTGTCCTCATTACTATGCTTTAAAAAAGGAAAAATAAACAAAAGCAAATCTCATTTTAATTATCTTTTTTCATGTCTCTGTAGATACTCAAACTTTGAGTGACTGAAAAACACAGTGTGTTGTACTTACATTTCGTGTATCTTAAGCCTAAGGCTTGATGTCCCTTGTTGATGTTGAAGGTGGATGTCCCTGAATTGATTAGTCTTGACATCCCCTAACCTTCAGCAAATACTTATTAATTGAAATACATGAATACATACATAACAAGAATGATATTTAAAATAGGGCTGTTTGCTTAGAAGTTGTAATTTATTGTTAGTCATTAATTTTTTTTTTTCATTATTCAAGTGTTGTTGAATTTCTTTTGGTACTGTGAAGTAGTAGTGTCCATTTCATCTCTCTAGTTGGATGAGGACCTCTTTAATCCAGATTATGTTGAGGTAGATCGGGTTTTGGAGATTGCGATTACTACAGACACCGAAACTGGAGAGGGGAGTATCTTTGAAGTAATAATAAAAAGTAATTATTTGTCTCAGGCTGCTGTTAAAAGTCATTGCATATGTACTAACAGGAGGTGACACACTATCTGGTAAAGTGGTGTTCGCTATCCTATGAGGAGAGTACTTGGGAACTGCAGGAGGATGTAGACCCTGTAAAGATTCGGGAGTTTGAAGAGCTCAAGAAAGTACCAGAACTCGGAGCTGTTGTAAGTTTTTGCATTAAAACTTTGTGTACACTATTGCTATTGAAAATAATCACTGCATTGATGCATTGCGATATGGATGTGGACGATTTAGCATCAGTGCAGTGACACAACTGAAGTACAAATTCCCTAATGTACACGTTACACAGTTTATTTTAACAAAAGATAATCTATAATTAATGCAACATTTATATGTAACATAATTCCTATTTGATGTGAAATACTTCTCTATGGTTCCTTTTGTTTGTTCACTATAGGAGAGACCATCACCTGAGCAATGGCAAAAGCTTGACCAGTCACGGGAATACAGAAATGGCAACCAGCTCAGAGAATACCAACTTGAAGGCATGAATTGGCTCCTTTTCAATTGGTACAATAGGTAATAATGCACTGGTTTCTCAAAAATCAAGTTTGAACCAAGTTTTCCATCACTGATGTACTTTAAAAAAGTTCTTCTTGGGATTTAGCCTCACAGTGTTACACTGCATTCTGATAATATTGATGTTTAGTATATCAATATTAATATTGATTAATAACTACCCTTTTTTGGATCACTGTACTGAACATGATCTCCCTTTACTCTCACATTAGCCTTAGTTCTTCATGTCATGGATTCCTAAAGATGAGGAAAGGATTCCTTTAGAGATTCTGTTCTATGTAGATACAGTTGTTAGCTAATTCCTGCAGATATTTCATGTTGGAAGTTTAATACTCTACTGCCTTTAGAATTTTTTTTGGGAAGTGCGTTTTATAATTAATATTATTGCAAAGCAGCTTTACACAGTAAAACCATATTTGATAAAGAATTTAAATATTTGTCTAGAAGCCCGACTCATCCCAAATGAACAAGTCTGTGGTGACAATGGGAGGAAAACCTCCCTCAGAAAATACGAGGAACAAACCTTTTGAGAGGAACCAGACTCGAAAGAGAAACCCATCCTCTTTTGGGTCCAACTACTTTTCTTTCAGCTTCGCCACAGCAAATCATCTGTTTCCATCTGTCTCTGTCCTCTGCATCCTCTTGTCTCACCAACTAACTTCCTGTCCTCTTTCAGTGCACCCAGTTGGTTTCCTCTTGGCCTCTTGCCTGACAGTTCCAACATCAGCATCTTTTTACCAATATATTCACTATCCCTCCTCTGTACATGTCCAAACCATCTCAGTCTGGCCTCTCTGGCT
>JAQNCB010000006.1:32815757-32832085 GCA_030068295.1 Euristhmus nudiceps | reverse complement strand
CACACACACACACACACACACACACACACACACACACACACACACACACACACACAATTATATATTAAGCATTAGCTTAGAGATGATCAAGTCTTATTTTTTTTGCATTTTCTCCCCATTTTTCTCCCTAATTTAGTATCCAGTTCCCACCCATCAGGTATTGACTTCCCGGTCACCACCACCATCTAGGGAGGGGCGAAAGCATGCACACACCCCCTCCATGACAAGTGATGCTAGCCACCCTCCTCTTTCGAACTGCAGCACCATGTGAATTTGGGGTGGTATAATACACCCGGAGAGAATGTGCTATCCACCTACTTACAAATGAGCTCACAGACAACCATGATTGGCTGACGAGTACTGTGAGTGACAGGTAAGTGAGCATATGCCGTTCTTCCTCCCATGAGAACTTGGCCAGTTATCTTGCATGGAGTCCTGGCCACGAATGGCTGTGTGCATTAAACCGGATTTGAACTTGTGATCTCCATGTTAATAGTTGCTTGTCGAAGCACCACTCAAGAGCTCCATGATCAAGTCTTTAAAAGTAATCTTATTTCAGAAAATATTACACATGTTTAATGTGGAACAAGAATACTCTTGCCACAAATTACACCTTAAATTAAACTAATACTTGGAATAGGAATTATAATGGACCAAGGCTTTCCTACATTATTTGGCTATATTAGTGTAATTTTATGTAAAATTCCTAGACCATGGGTCGACAACCAGCAGCTCCGGAGCCGCATGCGGCTTTTTCATCCTTGTACTGCAGCTCCGAGTGGCTAGTGAAAATAAATCACCGTATTTTCCGGACTATACGTTGCTCCGGAGTATAACTCGAATCAGCCAAAAAATGCATAATAAAGAAGAAAAAACGTATACAAGTCGCGCTGAAGTAGAGGTCGCATTTTGGGGGCAGTGTTGTTTAAATTATTTCTTTTTTTACGCACATTTTTTGTATGACGACAATGTGACGATAATGCACTAAAAATGGATCTTTGGCGACTAAAACATGACGTGTTTGTGTTTTCGTTGACGAGAGGGAACGAAAAAGTTAGTTTGTGAGACGCTCACAGTGCATATACCATCTCTGCCTACTCTGCGCGTAACACCGAGCAGGGAGACAACAAAATGTGCAGGCTCACCTTTACGCACAGGAACATATAGTTCAACTGAAACATTAGACTGTTGGCTCATACATGTTAAAATAGAGTTTTCATTTCAATCTGTGGTATATTATTTGCCCTGTATCTTGCGTGAGGAGTCATTTGGCTTTGACCCGCAGCCTCTGTTAAGATTTTACCTGTGTCTCCGATGGCGATGGTATAGCAAGAATCGCTGCAATGTGCTCTCAGTCACTGCCGTTCCCTCGTGTTTTATACTCCTATTTAAAACATTCCCAATAAATGCGCTGACTTTCCGGATCATTGGAAATATGGGTAAGACTTTACCAAAACAACAAAATTTTGTCAAGTAGCCGATCTCAACAAGAAAAACTGTTAAAACTTTTCACAATAAAGGTCTCTTTTGACTTAATTTCCGGTGCTGTAAGAGTCTTATTTACAAAGCATCTCAGCAAAATTGGACTGAATTCACAACCCAAGAGTGCCCTCTTGCAGTTGTCTGTGCGAAAATAATCAACATGCATGTGAAATGTGGTTGCCAGTTATTTTTTTCTATAATAATTTGTTAATAATTTCACATACATGTCGCTCTGGATTATAAGTCGTCGGGAGAAAATGGGGAGGGGAAATGGACGTGTGTCCTATTCAGGAGATCAACTAGTTGCCTCATGCATACAGAAACCTGGATAAGCACCGGCTCTGATGAGCCATTAGGCTCAGGTGTAAAAAGCCGAACAGATTTACTTAATGCGTGACAGAAATGGTATTTGCCTATTGGAGCGATAACTGAATAAATAATACAGAACAATAGGAAGACTACTGTGTTGTAGACCATCTCACCTTGCGGAAAAAAAGTGCAAGGGATCCTCTGCGGCAAGGTCCGTTGGATGGTAGGGTATCTACCTCAGGGGCTTTGTTTGGGGAGGAAAGAAGCAAATGGGCTTGATTTGCTTGGACCTGGACCAATGTGATTCCCATGTCATTCTTCATCACTACAATGTGAAGAAGCAGTAAATGCATATTGCTGACACAATTAAAGAAGACTAATCAAATTCAAATTAAAATACCATATTTTCCGCACAATTAGGCGCACCGGATTGTAAGGCGTAGTCTCACTTCCATGCCCTATTTCTGTACTTAAACCATACATAAGGCGCACTGTATCATTAGGCGCATGCTAAAACAAGGTAATGGAAGCTAAACAGTGAGATATCGTGCCGCATATTTAAAAACACACTCACGGAAGCTAAACAGTGATTTTAGTTAAGCTTTATTGAACTGTATATTAAAAAACACATTCGTGTTATTTCTTCATCCATCGTTATAAATCTTGTGTCCCAAATCCGTCCAAGTACTCATCCTCTATATCGGAATTGAAAAGCTCAGCAATTTAGGCAACAAGCATGCAGTAGGGCTAATCCTCCGGGGATCATTTGTTTTAGTTGCTCGTTCACAGAAGTGGGCTAATCCTCATGCGATCATTTGTTTTAGTTGCTCGTTCACAAAAGCGGGCTGATCCTCATGGGATCATTTATTTTAGGTGCTCGTTCACAGAAGTGGGCTAATCCTCATGGGATCATTTGAGATACTGGCGCACATGGAGTCGCAGATCAGAGACAGTGATGCATGGGGGGGAAAAAAAAAACAAAAAAAACATCCAGTCTCTTTACATACACACCTCTCTCAGTCACACTCATTTTCTCATCGTCCACCCAGCCCTTTTGATTGCCATTAACGACGACTCCCGCTGGAAACCTTTCTTTCGGCAGCGTCTTCCTCTTAAAAATGACTACAGATGGCTGCTCTATTCCCATTGACAATCGCGGAACTGATAGTCTGTAGTTTTGTGCCTAGTAAGCATGTCTCTTCGCTGGTGCCATTTTCGGTGATTCTTAGCCAAACAAATGTTTTGCAACATACCGGTAGTACCTACTTACTGGAGGCCTGGTTTAGGTCATGTTCTCTATTTGGTTTATCGCTGCCAGCGTACATAGTGTACGTATTATGTCCCCATGTTGGCGGGAAATGGTCTGACAGTCAATCAATAGGAGCGCTTACTAAAACTACACAAAAACATTTTCACAGGCTTTGGAACTCACACAAGGCGCACTGTGTCAAAAGGCGCACCTTCGATTTTTGAGAAAATTTAAAGCTTTAAAGTGCGCCTTATGGTGCAGAAAATACGGTACATACGGGCATATTCACATGTATAGCTTAATGTAGTTCCCCAGTTGTCTTTTGTGAACTCTCTTTTTATAATTGCTGATAAACAAAGTGCTATTGTTCATCCAACAGATGACAAGGATCTCTTTATCTTTACATTCAATTTACTAAACTCAAGCTTTACATTTCCACACAGATTTTTTTAATTTATATTTTGCTTCAGCTCCTCAGTCCTTGTATGAAAGGTTTTTTTGCAGAATACATGTGAGCACAGCTGACACATAAGCAACATTCAATGCAAATAGATGAAAAAAGGGAAAACTTTTTTTTTTTTATTACCTGGAAAGGGGACGTTAAGCCGTTGACCATCACTGGAAGCCATGGAGAATAAAGTTGCTGTGGTCATGTTCTGGTTATTGTTTTCTGTACAGGTAATGGGTATAACTTTCACAGGCGTGATGGATGTCTGCTTAATGGGAGACTGAGGTTGTGGATCGTCACCGAATAAACGCTTTTTGGCTCTGCCTGCCGCTGGAGAACTGAAGCGGTCATGGAGAGAGATGGGAGATGGAGGAGCATCTAACACACAAAAAAGAAAACTGAACATTAAAAGATGTTTAATTTTATGATGTTTTATGTTTGTTATTTGTAACTAAAGTACGCTACAATGGCCTGGCGATCTGTCCAGGGTGTGCTCTGCCCTCACCTGGAGTCGGTTGAGATATGAGCCAGCCTCCTCATGACCTTAATTAGGATTAAGCAGTTCAGAAAAATGAATGAATGAAAGAACAAACAAACTATAGTACAGAAGTTTAAAAAATTATATTGCTGTTTTAGAAATTCTTAGAAAAGATACATGATATTTTGTGTGCAAAACACTGGGCTAGACAAAATAAATTCAGAATAAAATATACTGCAAAGAGGACTCCCTTTTCGTAACTCTTCCAGGACATTTTTCATGTCCTAGATATGAGCACAAGAACGTATTTCTGCAGGGCATCGCTGCCTATCGCACCTCCGACGGTGCCATTGGACCCGCTGCAGGGTCATCAGCCGGGAGCCACCCCTCATCGATGTTTCGTCCCTTTAATCCCGGAACACCTCTGGGTGGTGGGGCAGCGACAAGGACGTCTCCCTGCAGCTAGTTTGAGGATCCTTCTTTCACACACTACCCAAACATCTCGGGGTTCTAAGAACCTTGCTTCCCCCATGCTCTATCGTGCCTGCGGAGCCAAATCCAAAAGCTGCCCTGCTCTGCCTCCTCTGCCAAGCCCTTGATTGCTTTCCTCCACTTGGATCCAGGATCTAATGGACCCCATGAGCCACTGGGTGGAGGTTCCAGCGAAGCCTCGGTACCCGATTACTACTGGGAAAACGGTTGCCTTCCACCCTACTTGGCAACATGCAGCAGCCAGGTAGATGCATTTGTCCTTTTTTTTTTTCAAAGGCGGAATCCATCCCCTCTTCCCAAGGAACTGTCAGTTCTGCCATGACAACTGTCTTCGAGGGAATAGACAAGAGGACAATGTCAGGCCTGAGGGTGGTAGGTATAATGTCCTGAGGGAACTTGAGCTGCCGAACGAGGTTGACTCTCTTGTTCCACTCTCCTCCAGGTGAAAGGAGGGACCACTGTTTTGAGCTGATGTTCAGGCTTTCGCCCCGTTGATGGAAAAACTGGACCCAATGCTGTGCTGTTGATGGGGTGGTGGTGTTAGCTTCCAGTCTGTGTCCTTTCAGGACCTCAGCTAACTTGCGTAGCACATGGTCATGGTGACATCTACCTGCCCCCAGTCAGTGCTGCATTGCACCCAGAGAGGATGTGCTGCAGACCTGGGTTGCTGGAGCTACAGAGCTGTACCACAAATGCAGATTCTGGGGACTGGGTTGGGTGTCACACATGGCCCTGATCATAAAGATCAGCTTTGCTTGAGGCATCCCCCACATGTCAGACCACGTGATGGTTCTGTTGACAACTGCCTCCCATGTTGTTCATCTTCCTTGCTTTTGTTGGCTGACGGCTTTGATTCTGTATCTCTCCTCTTTGATCTTGGAGATTTCCGAGATCACCAGGTCTTTCCTCTCCTTCCCTGAAGCCTTGGACCAAATATTTTTTACCATGTACAAATCTCCCACTTTTTAACCACCAAACATCCCCAAACCATCAAATTTCCTACACCATATATGACAGATGGTGACAAGTACTCCTCCAGCATGTTTCCATTTGTTCTGCTCCTTATAAATATTCTTCATTGTGATACAACATTTTAAACTTATATTAATTCGTCTCTAACACTTTTCTCAAATTTTTCTCTGTATAATGTCTATATTTTTTGTTGCCTATCTTAATCTTTTACTTTGATTCAGTGGCAGATGTTTTTTTTTTTTAATTCCAGTTATCGCCTCTTAAATGTTGAAGTTGAGACTGGTGTTTTGCGGTTACCATTTAATGAAGCTATGAATTGTGGATTTGTCAGGCATCTACATCTCAAACTAGAGACTCTGATGTACTTGTCTTCTTGCTCAGTTGTGCACTGTGGCCCCTCACTTCTCTTTCTATCCTGGTTCGAGCCAGTTTGTTCTGTTCTGTGATGGGAATAGTACACACCATTGTATGAGCTCAACTTGCTCGCAGTTTTTCATATGGAATAGCTATAATTTCCCAGAATAAATACAAACTGATGAATTTCAGAAGTTCTTTTTTTTTGGCCATTTTTACTCTATAATCAAAACCACAAATGCTGATCTCCAGATGTTCAACTCACCTAAAGAAGGGAAATTTTATAACCGGTACATCTTTAATCCTAAGAGTCTTCATCACATGACTTCACCCTACAAAAGTGTTTTATAATTATTAATTATGATTAAAGGATGATAAACTTGGAATAGCCAACACAATGGGCCACTGGAACACAACTATCATGGTTGCGAAAATGAGCCTTTGCACACTGATGTAGATATTCCACTAAAAATTCAGTTCCTTCCGCCAGTAATAGTCATTCATGGTGTCTAGACTGGATTTCTGACCCATGTATTCTTTTCTTTATAAAACAAGGACATTTCTAAGTGACCCTCAACTTCTGAATGGTAGTGTGTGCGCACACACACATATTGTTTTCCAGGGGTTGCAGCCTTCAATCGCTGTGCAAACCATGAGCCTGGGGATCAATAGCACACTGAACAACATGATGTAAAGTGGGGTAGCAGATGTCTCATTACAAGAAGGTCCAATTTAGAGGACAGCGCTCATCACATAACTGGTGTTGCTGCATACAGCCTCTCACTCAAAGTAAACCTACAAGCATTTCACAGTTTTTGTCATATCAATACTGGGATGAAATATAATATTGTAACGCCCATCATTTTGGGGACAATTGGTTTTATTATTAAAGTATTTTGACAAATGTATTTACTTTAAGCTCTACACTGCCTACCATGTACTTGCATAATTCCCATGTTGTGCTTTATGTTGATACCATACCTTTGTGAGCACTGGAACCCAGGCCAGTGCGGACCTCCCTGAGGCGGGGGTGAATCATGGGCGACAGAGCAACCAGAGGAAGGTGGGTGGGGCCGCCACTACTGCTGTTGCAGCCTGAATCAAGATTACTAGAAAAATTTACCTATAATGGACAGATGCAGGGACAAACATGTACAGAAAGACAGACACAGAAAGTAAGCAGAAACATACAGACTTGCAGACACAAAGAATTGTGAATTACTCTCAATAATTAAAGCAAAAAAAAAAAAAAAAGGGGGGGGGTGTACTAACTGTAAGACACTGTGTGGTCAAAAAAGTTTGAGCAGCTTTACTTTCTTGGGCTCCGGAGTGGCACATCGCCAAGGTGCCCGACTGTTAGACCGCTACCAAATACGCATGCGCAGCAGTTCAAAAAGAGGTTGGTGGCTAGAATTGCATTTCACAGAGTGGGCGTGTGCATGTTTTTGCCCCTCCCTGGTTGGTGGTGGTCGTGTGATAGGGAAGGCAATACTTGATGCAGGGCTTGAAATTCGCAGTAATCCGGTTGCCAGACGCGACTTAATTTCTCATTTGGCAAGTTGCCAAGTTACCAGCTCGACCGGTTTGGTGAGTTGAAAATATGTTTTCAAAAAAGGTCGGGCTTGTAAGTTGAAAAAATATACAATAAAAGCGGACATTTAAACACGGCGCTTGTATATGACGTATTAAATATTTTGTATGGAAAAATAAAGAGCTCTGTCTGTGACTCGTGCGCACTCTGTCTGTGTGAGTCATATGATGTTGCCATCCTACCTCTATATTTTAAGTATGATGCAAAATAAATATGTTAATAATATTGCGTACAAACACATTTGTTGCCAACTCATGTGTGGGAAGAATTGTTACTTAAATATTTTCAAAAATACTGAAAAAAGTCGAAGAATACTGAAAATCTATATCTGATGTAGGCATCTCTGTATGCCAAGCAGATTTCAATGCATGTGTTTTTGTTGACATCTTCAACTGTCAAAACAGCTTTGTTTGTGGAATTTTTTTGAAAGGTGTTAAGCCGTCACCTGAGACGGGGAAAATCAATTATTTTTATTTTATTTTGGTGCTCAGTTGTTTTATTGGGTTGCTGAGAATTGTTCTCATTTTTTTTTATTGAACAACAGTATCAAAATACTTGAAATAAAATAAAATGCATATTAGTTATGAACAATTGTATAATATATAATCTTCTGTGTCATTTTTACCAAGGGTTGAACTCACTGAGATCAGACACTTTGGCTAGTTGATTTTCTGATTGGCTAGTAACTTTGTTAGGTAACTAGTCCGGATGGCTAATTTAAAAAAAAAAAAATTCAAGCCTTGTTGATGTGTGGGAATTTGATAAGACTAAATTATGAAGAAAATGAAGGGATGGAATAAATTTAAAAAATGGATGCATCTCGATAAATTTTTTGTGAGTCAAATTTCATGAGTAAAATATAGTAAGCAATAATGCAGCACACACACTACAAATGACAAATCAGAGTTTAGAATTCTAAAAATCTTGATCAAAACAGTATCTGGCGATTTCACTACAAGATTATTAACATATCTCTCGTGATTGTGAACATCTCTCGTGAGTGTGAGTTTCAAATTAACTGACAATTCATTCCATTTGTTTTATTATTTTACTTTATAGATCCACAGTAAAGAATTTACAATGATCCACAAAATTAAGTAAAAAAGGGAGTCTGTAAAGCGCATCGAGACTATCCTGGATTTATATTGTTCATGTCTATGGAAGCCATTTATGCCACTATATTTATGAATTTATGAAACATATAGGTGGCACAGTGGTGTATTGGTTAGCACGTCCACCTCACTTCAAGGACTGGTTTCGATTCCCACCTCACCCAAGCTTTATTCAGTGATTAGCATTTAAAATATACTATGTACATACTAGTATATTATTAAAACATTTAAAAGCACTCACGGAAGCAAAACAGTGATTTTAGTTAAGCTTTATGCACAAAGCTTTCTTGCACTGCATATTAAAAACACACTCAATTGTTTTATTAAAGCATGGAAAAAACCATCCGGTCTCTTTACATACACCTCTCTCTCAGCCACTCTCATTCTCCTCATCCATCTGGTCCTTTTCAATCGCCATAATGAACACTCCGGCTGGAAACTTTACTTTCGGCAAGGTCTTCCGTTTAAAGGAACAGTGTTTTAACCTGGCGCAGTTCATGCTCCTGCTTTCTAAACTTCCGAACCACAGATTCATTTATGTTGAATTCTCTCGTGGCTGCTCTATTCCCGTGTGAGAGGTCTCTCTCAAACACACACACCCCTTTTTCTCCTATCTTGCTGTATATAAACACTGGTAGAATAAACAATTAAATGAGATCTGAGCCCGACTTCCATGTTTATATCTTGTCCGTTGGCTCAATCTCAAGTCCGAATCTGTGCAGAAGGGACATTCACCCACTGTAGTCAGATCAAACCAGAAACCTCAAACATTTTGGCCAGACATTTAAAAAAATATCAATTGAGCACAGACATTGTGAACATTAACACAAGCATATTTATGCATATTGAACAACGATGTTTACCCATACCTCTGCAACAGTGGGGACTTCAGAATTTTCATTGTTTAATATTTCCCACAGCTCAGAGTCCTTGGTCCAAGCCATGCTTTCCAAAACCTGCTCCTCGATGACATTCAAATGCTTAACCATATCTCGAGAGAGGCCCTCCTCAGAACGGATGAACACCTCTATGACCTGCACACATGTACACAGCCCAACACCATTGTATGTTCCCTCAAGGCACAATAATGCAAAAGATCACACTCAAAGATATTTAAACAGTATTCAATCATTTCAATAACAAGATACTTGTGTGATGTGAAAATACTGATTAATAAAGTTTCTATTTTTTGTATGCAATTCATAACATATTGTAATAATATATTTGTGATCTCCGTCTCACTGAACAACTTCATTTAACCTTGGGTCCTTGGATGCACGTAGATGGTGGGAAATCACTGCTCATCTTTATCTCTTATTATTTAATCTTGCGTATGTCTTTGTGTTAAAAACATTTGCTTTATTATTGAGGCAACTGCCTGGATACTGTTCGGATACTATGCTATGCATCAAACCGCTAAGGTTTATTACAATGTTTAGAGAATGGAAGGATGATTTCGTTTAATTCAGTTGATTTAGTGAATTCAGTTTATATTGATCATGTTCTTGTTCTTTTAATCATGTTGAGTTGTTTCTGTATAATTACAACTGCTTGTGTGACAAGTGATCCTTGGACAAATCCTTCAGTCATGATGTGTGCTTGGAGATTGCTGCTCACAATCTCCTGTCCAGGTCAAAATGTATGAGTCGGTCTTTGTATCTAAGTAATAGCATTGACATATTCTGCTGATACTATAGTGAGAGCCCCATGATGTCTGACCTTGATGTCCAGGGTTAACTTTGCTGTATGACATTGTTATTCTCATGTGGTATCTGACTGAACACGTGATGATCCCTCCCTTTGAGGAGCACATACTTTGTTTTGCTATATAATACCTTGTTTAAATATACACTTTGGTGATTCGTGAATAAAGACTGTTAACCATATCAGGTGGCGGTCTCGTTCATGAATTACTCCAGATATCTGGGTGACACGAGAGGCTGATCTGCGGGAAGAACGCACCGCTCTTCTAAAGGGGTTCACCGCTCTTCTTCAAGAGGACAGACATCATTCTCTACCTAATAATTATTCTAGATTAAGTAATTTCTCTCTCTTTGACATAGCCATAACCAACTTAATATTATACAGCTACAATAATAAATAAAAGCACCACTCTTTTAGCTCTTTTATCTCATCTGAGTTGATGAAACCGCTCAGAGAGCATCAAAGATAAAAACTGTAAAATTCCACAGGGTCTATTTTTTACAAACAAATAAGCCCAAGATCCTCCTTTAAAAAGTCTGAAATCTTGTTCAACTTAATTTTAATCAACACAAAATGTTATATATTTAAATTTTACCTTTTAGTTTCCAAATTTATTTTAGTATGGAGCACTGCTTCGCAACAAAGTAAAACTTTGTGACAACGTTTCAACATAAACAACCACAATTTTAATACCAGTAAATAAAAATTAAATTCTGACTCTAACCTTGTAAAAGTAGAATGGACTAAGATGGAATATTTGTAAAATCCAAGGGAAGGTTCGTTGTGAACTGTAGGCAAACAGAACCACCTCCAGACAGCAGGCAAGGAGAGAACAATGAAATACTTCCTGTTCTAACAGCACCTGATGAGAAACAGCAACAAAAAAAAAATCTTCTGAGTCACTTAAGCAATATACACTGGTCAACCATAAGATTAACACCACGTGTATGGGCTGTGGCTCAGCAGTCCCATACATGGAGAGTAAAAATGAGTATGTCTGGCCTGATCCTATAGAAGAGCTACTGTATCACAAACCTCTGTAACTGTCACTGCTGAATCTAATAGAAAGGAGTCAGAACATACAGTGCATGACAGCTTAATGTGTATGGGGCTGTCTACGTACACACTACTCAGGTGGTTTTAATGCTATTGCAGACTGGTGCCACCTTTGCAGACAAAGAATATTACCAAGGCTTCTGCAATTTACAGGCAAATAAAGAATCAAGTGTGAAAAATCAACATTTCCAGAACTGTGGCTGGTTATGTAAGAGACCCAGTAGATACTGTACATGTAAAACCGCACAAACTGGATCTGCAATATTCTATTTTTAAACATAATCTCATCACATCAAATATTGAATTAATTACATTAATTACTGTTTATTGTACTTTATAGAATTTTTATGTAGGGATTTAGAATTGAATATCATTATTTATATGTACATATAACGTATCTGTACACCATTCCTTTGCACAGTAGCCACAGTTAGAAATGTTGACCTTCATACTTGACTCTTTATTTACATGTAAAGCGCAGCAGCCTTCATTATATTTTTATCTGAAAAGTCATCTCTAATACCCAATACAGGGATCCCTCATTTTTCGCGGTTAACGGGGGGTGGAGACGCCCCACGAAGACCGAATTTCCGAGAAGTAGGATCGACCCCCCCAACTGACATATACAAACATGTGTATATAATATCAATAAATACATATTAAACGCAATAAATGCTTATAATAACAATTAAACATTCAAAAACAATGCATAAGATCCAAATAAAATATAAATATTAAGTTATAAGATGTAAATAAAATATAAATAAAATAAAATACATAGGTGTACATTGTTGTAAATAAAGTGCAAGATGTGTTTTTAGAACTTTTAATGTAATTTTATTTAGGGTTTACTCACTTCCGTCACGAATGCTGAGATATTCGTCTCGACCAATCAGCTTGCGAGATTTGACTCAAGGCTTCAGACCCGAATCAACAAAAGAACCGAGTCAACAAAAGAACCGAATCCTTCTTTTCTCTGCAATCCTTGATCCATAACAATAACGCGCTTTTTATTCTCACAGTTGTCTAGTTCCGTGGTGTGACAACACGCTTCACATCTGTATTAAAAGTTATTGAAGCAGTTTTTTACAGATCTTCACTTCATCGTTTTTTTATGTACCGCACTGTTGATTCATTCAAGCCAAAATGACGCGCTCTGGCCGCATAGTTCTTGCCTTTCTGAATCATGTCTAATAATTTAATAATAATTAATAATAATACATTTTATTTAAAAGCGCCTTTCAAAGCACCCAAGGACACTGTATAGTAAAAGACACATATTAAAAACAAAAGAACAACAAAATAAAACAGATGATAACATTGTAAGTGATTGTGTGAGTAGGATTGTCTAACAGGTGAGTTTTGAGTCTGGATATGAAGAGTGGCAGAGAATCTGTGGTACGGACGTCAGGAGGGAGAGACTTCCAGAGCTGGGGAGCAGAGTGACTGAATGCTCTACTCCCCATGGTAACGAGGCGAACAGCAACTCCTGACCTGAGCGACTCCTGGCGGCATTTGTCTGAACTTTTTCCGTATTTTAAGATGAATACTTAAAAATAAAATCCGCGATGCACTGAAGCCGCGAAACCTGAAGCGCGATATTGCGAGGGGTCCCTGTACGATGCCTTCTTTATTTGTATACTATACTTGTGCGCTTGAAAACTAATGTCTGGAAACCAAAAATGTTTTTATACCAACTTACTAATATGCAAATTATAAAAGAAATATGTATCGCAAAGTTTATACTAAAACGTTTGCACAGTGCTAATACATGTGTATATATGTTTGTTTGTTGGAGCCTGACCACCGGAGCTTTTTGCTACCTTGGCGACCTAAGCCTCAGTGATGGGCGGACACCCACCCAAACACCCAGGGTCTTCCTACTCCACGGAGGGTGTTAGTGGGATTGAGGAGGTCCTCGAAGTATTTCTTCCACCTTCAAATAATATCCCCAGTCGAGGTGAGCAGCCCCCCACTTCCACTGTAAACAGAATTTGTAGAGAACTGCTTCCCCCTCTTGAGGTGCCGGATGGTGGTCCAGAACCTTTGCCAGGCAAACCGAGAGTCGCTTTCCAGGCCCTCACCGAACTCCGTCGCCCGAGATTTTGCATCAGCGACAGCTCAAGCTGCAGTACGTTTGGCCTGTAGGTATCTGTCTGCTGCCTCAGGAGTCCCACAGGCTAATAAGGCCCATTAGGACTCCTTTTTCAGCTGGACAGCCCCATTCACCTCAGGTGTCCACCACCGGGTTCGGGGGTTATCACAATTACAGGCACCGATGACCTTCCTGCCACAACTATGGGCTGCCGCCTCAACAATGGAGGCACGAAACATGGCCCATTCGGTTGCCATGTCTCCCACGTCCTTCACGATGTGATTGCAGTTCTGCTGGAGGTGGGAGTTAAAGGCCTCTCTGACAGGAGACCCTCACTACAAATTTAGGCCTGTCAGGTCTAGAGGGCGGCCTCCCCAGCCATCAAAGCCAGCTCACCACCAGGTGGTGATAGGTTGACAGCTCAGCTCCTCTCTTCACCCGAGTGTCCAGAACATGCGGCCACAAGTCCGGTGACACGACTACAAAATCGATCATCGAACTGCAGCCTAGATTGTCCTGGTGTCAAGTGCACTTATGGACACCCTTATGTTCGAACATGGTGGTGATGGACAAACCATGATGAGCACAGAAATCCAGCAACAAAACATTCAGGTTCAGATCAGAGAGGCTGTATCTACCAATCACACCCCTCCAGGTCACACTGTCATTGCCCACATGGGCACTGAAGGCTACCATGACGACGAGTCTTCAGTTCAAAGTCTGAAGCCTTGATTAGATGACTGGATGGTCAGGTGGGCATGATTAAGGTTGGAGCGAACTTGTTCAGGAAGGTAGCTCTCCAGGAGCAGGATTGAGCACCCCTGCCCTAAGGACTCCAAAAAGGGTGGGTTCTCTGAACTGTCATTTGGTGCACAAGCACAAACAAAAAAGTCAGGACACTTCCTGCCCCGAAGGCGGAAGTAAGCTACTCTTTTCTCAACTGGAAAGAACCCCAACATATGGGTGCCAAGATGGGGTCAACAAGGATGCCCACACTGGCTTGCCACCTCTCCACATGGGCAACTCCAGAATGAAATAAGTTGGTTCCAGAGCCCAAGCTGTGTGTCGAGGTGAGACCGACTATATCTAGTCGGTACCGCTCAACCTCGCGTACCAGCTCAGGTTCCTTCCCCGCCAGAGAGTCTCAAGAGTCAGTAGCCGAGGATCGGTCCGACAGAACCCATGCCTTTGGCTGCCACACAACTCACAGCGCACCCGGCCCCCTATAGCCCCCTCCCACAGGTGGTTGGTCCAT
Organism: Euristhmus nudiceps; assembly: GCA_030068295.1. Classification (NCBI taxonomy): domain Eukaryota; kingdom Metazoa; phylum Chordata; class Actinopteri; order Siluriformes; family Plotosidae; genus Euristhmus; species Euristhmus nudiceps. The sequence goes on along the minus strand of JAQNCB010000006.1, from coordinate 32,817,488 downwards.
GGGAGGGCGGGCCCATGTATCCTTTTCAGGCTAGGCTCAGCCATGCTCCATGGGCAGAAGCCCAACCACCAGGAGCTCACCTTCGAGCCTCTTTCCCGCGCTTGGCTCTGACCCGCGTCCAGGCAAGGGAAACTGTGTCCTTACATTTTTTTATCCATAGAGGTCTTTATGAACAGCGCTTAATCTGGACCTTCACCTATGACCTGTCTGCCTTGGGTGACCCTACCAGGGGCAAAATGCCCCCGACAACATGGGTCCTAAGATCATTAGGACATGCAAGCCCCTCCACCTCGATAAGGTGGCGATTCAAGGAGGGGACCCCAGATATGAACAATAAAAATCTCTATCGGGTAATTTATGCACCGATCTGTCATGAAATGAACGAATTATAGAGGAAGGCGCTCCACTGCTGCACTGTCTCTCTCTCACACACATCCTAATACTGGAGGCTGAAATAGCGGCTGTCTCATAACCAAAACTGAGCGGTTTATTTTGAAATACAGTGGTACCTCGAGATACGAAATTAATCCGTTCAGGAGTGGCTTTTGTATCATGATTTTTTCGTATAATTAATAGCATTTTACGTGTAAAATCGCCTAATTCGTTCCAAACTCTACAAAAACACCATATTAAATTTTATAATAAGGGTAAAAATAGAATGAAATAAGAGCCAAACACATTTGAAACATTCAACATACCTAACTGTTAATACCTGTAAATGAATAGAACATAATCCAAAAAAAAAAAAAAAAAAAAAAGAAAAATTAATGGAAAATGTGGAACCTTACCTTTCGAGTGAGGCAATGTCAGAAAATGACAGTGGCCAAGAGGAGGGCAAATAAAATAAAAATGGCAGAAAATAAATGGCAGGAAACATTAAACTTGTTTCTAATTTCCATTGGATTCTGCTTTTCCTTTTTTGGCGGTTAACAAACGGACTTAAGGTGTCATACCGCCACCACCTGGACTGGAGTCATTTCCCCTGAAATGCCAAGTTCCCCTTGAATGATGCTTGATAAAGATTCGGCCAATAGAAGAGCAGGATTATGGTACTGAGCATGATGGGAAATTGTGTTCCATTTCTTTCGCATGTTGAATGATTTTTCATAAATGAAGCGAAAAAACCTTTGCATATCGTTTCTTAAAATGAAATTTTCGTGTACTGAAGCTTTTGTATTTCAAGGTTCCACTGTATATGACTAATTCAACCGGACCCACTGGACTAGAGATAATCAGGCTGCATGTAAAATATACAGAGAAAAAAGTGCAAAGGACCACTAAAGAAAGCACTTGGATTTGTTTTATTAACATTTTATCGGCAAGTTCAACACAGAACATGACACACAGCCAGTGCAGGGTCATATGTTTGAAGATTTTTCGAAGAGATTGTGCATTTTTTCAGCCCACCAAACCCAAAAACCAACTGAAAAAATTGCATTATTTTTCCCTATTTTGTGGCTGTATCACTTGCATCTGGTTTAGCATTAAACTTTAAAGTGAGCAGCTGATATTTATTCAGTAAAATAATTATACAAAAATACTGTTGTACGGTTTAGAGACAGTGGCACTGAGGAAAAGACAGGAGGTGGAGCTGGAGGTCGAAGAGATGATGTTGAGGTTCTCTTTGTGAGTGACGTGAATGGACAGGATTAGGAATGAGTACATCAGAGGGACAGCACATGTTGGATGTCTTGGAGACAAAGCCAGAGGTTCCAGACTGAGATGGTTTGG
>JAQNCB010000006.1:32387827-32397858 GCA_030068295.1 Euristhmus nudiceps | reverse complement strand
AAGCATTTATAGCGTTGAATATGTATTTATTGATATTATATACACATATACATGTACGTATACGTCAGTCAGGGGGAGTTGATCCTACTTCATGGAAATTTGGTAGGTTTCGGTCCCCCATTAACAACGAAAAGTGAGGGATCCCTGTTTTTCCTTTATATTTTCCGCAAACTGAACCATGTTTCTGCTCCAAGGGTGCACTCTGCACAGCATTCCTGAGAGAGTGCTCCTGCTCGAACTGCCTCACTCCTTATAGGGCAATGAGATAGGTGTGGGTATAAATCTACTGGTGACACTTTGAGGGCAGGTGCAATTGAGAAGTCTGACCATGCAGTGAACCGGGATCTTACAGTTTTCTCGTCACTGCAGGATGCGGAAGTGTGGTGCGGGGGTATGTGGTGCATCAGAAAAATATTCATCCCCTAAACAAAACAAATCCTGAGTTTGTCCTAGATTTTTGTGTTGGGTTTGATCTGAGGGGCGGGACCGTGGCGTAGTGGTTTCTACATCCCAGTCAAAAGGGTCCTGGGTTCGGATCCCGTGCTCGGTGATGCGGTTTCTCTGTGCTGTTTACTTGTTGTATTCTTTAATCAAGCCGGCATGTTGGCGCAGTGGTTAGCACGTACGCCTCACAGCAAGAAGGTCCTGGGTTCGATTACGGGGCTTTGAATTTGCACATTCTTCCCTCTGCTAGCATGGGTTCCCTCCGGGTACTCCGGTTTCCTCCCACAGTCCAAAAACATGCAGATTAAGTTGATTGGCTGTTCCAAAATCACTCCCGAATGTGAATGATTGTATGCATTGAGCTGCGATGGACATGCAAGCTACTGTGCCTTCACCCTGTGTCGGCTGAGATAGGCTCCGGCAACTCGGTGACCCTCGTAGGATTAAGTGGTTTGGTTAAAAAAAAATAATGAAGGAATAGTTTTGATCTAATAATACGGATGCGTTGGGTTTATTTACCACTCACAGACCTCATAGTGTGAAAGGTTTTTCAGAACGAAACAGAGCCTTACTTCCTTCCTTGCAGCACTCCACAGTGTATCCATCCAAGCCAGCGTTCCCAATGGTTGCAGGAGGTCTCCAGTAAATAGTGACTGATACGTCATTGACATCCTCGACAGCCAGTTCCAGAGGCTCGCTGGTGGGCTCTAGGGGAACAAGCAATGGTTAAAATTACCACAAGGATTTGGCCTTGATCACAATGAGGAAGGAATAGACCAAGGATAGGATCCCAATGCACACACACACACACACACACACACACACACACACACTATCACTCATACCTTTGGATAATTAAGCATTGCCATACCATGGGAAAATCCACAGAAATCAAGAAGAAGCAAAGCACATGATTTACCTGCAGGAGGAGGGGGTGTCGGAGCTTTGACCTCCTCAGCTGGTGGCGCGTCAGCAGCAGGGGCTGTTGTTAAATAAGCAAGGCTTTATTAGAAGCAGCAGATAGCAAGCAGAATTTCCTTTACAATGAAGTGGTGCACGAGGTCGCTAACAACCCCAGCGTTCCTGTGGCAGCGTCTCGGGACGCTTCAAAATCTTTTGGAATGGGGGAAAAAAAATGTTTCTTGTTTTTACATTCATGGCATTTTTATACGATTGAGGATTAAGGTCCTTGCTCAAAGGCCCAACAGTGCCAGCTTGGTGGTACTGGAGCTTGAACCCCCAACCGTTGGCTCAGTAAGCCTTAACCACTAGACCACCACCACATTTTTACATTCTGGATAATTCCATACAAAGGACCAGCATCATAAACAAACTGGTGTTTGACGCTTTTGACATTGGTGCCATCACACATGTTTCTTATTGCGAAAAGTACAATGCTAACCACAAGCAAATACTGAATGAGACGAAGTACGATATGGAGATGTATTCGCATTGTTGGAATATTAGAACTCTCCTAGATCTAAACGATTCTCCATATCATACAAAAGGCGAACTCGACATTTTATTTGAATGTTCATTCCAAAAATCGACAGGGTGCGCTACTATTAACACGGAGATCGAATCCGGTGTACCACACAGCCGTCCACAGGAGCTAATTAGCTAATTAGCCGAGCTCTCACGGGAGGGTGGGATGGCATACGCTCACTTCCCTGTCACTCACAGCGATCGCCAACCAATCATGGGTGTCTGCAAGCTCATTGGTACGAGGGGGCGGATAGCGCTTTCCCTCCGAGCGTGTTAGACCGCTCATAAATGCGCATGATGGCACAGTTCGAAAAAAGGCGGGTGGCTAGCATTGCATGTCACGGGAGGGCGCGTGTGCATGCTTTCAGCTCTTCCTGGTTGGTGGCGGTTGTGTGACAGTGAAGGCAATACCTGATAGGTGGGAATTGGATACGAATAAAATTACTGAGGAAAAACGTCTACACGATAAAAGCCTATTTTACAAGGTTTGAACGTCAAGCATAGGTGCGTGATGCTAAGACTCGCACAAACAACCGAACAAAAAACAAAGCCGGAAGCAAAGAGCGAAATGATGTTAGTCTTGGAAATGTAACTGTAACTGTCCTGTTATTAACTATAAATCTGGGTAATGGAGTCAGTCCACTTGTAACGCTAGAGACTAGTTCGAACCTGGAGATACTGAATGCTGTTCTTGGTGAATGAGAGTGTTTATGTCGTGGATAAACGACAAGATGAAGATCTAATCAGGGTTTAGGTTTTACACCCAGGCCCAAATTAAGAGAGTGCTGAATTACTTACAGTGTCTCAGTTAGGACCAGATAAACATAAACATGCATACGGAGAAGGAATTCGACACTGGAGATTTTACTGCAAGAAATCCGGAGCGGTAAGCACCCTTGTACCTTGGACTTGAGGAATTATGTCACTGATTAGTAGTATACTGGATATTATGTATATTACTCTATTTTTATTCTCTACAAGGTTGGAACCTGTATATATATATATATATATCCTGATTGACTGCTTTATCAGTGAGGGCTTAGTGGATAGAGTTTGAGGGACATTAACTAACTTACCGACCCACTTAATCATACTAGGGTCACAGAAGGGCTGGAGCCTATCTCAGGCGACACCAAGTAAAGGTGGGGTACACCCTGAACAACTCACTAGATCGTCACGGGGCCAACAGGCACCAAGGGTTAATGTGAAACAGCCAATTAGCCTACTGTGCCTGGTTTTGGATGGTGGGAGGAAACCAGAGTTTTGGGTCATGGGGTGGCTGGTGCCCATCTCAGCCGACTAGGTACACCCTGGACAGCTCGCTAGGCCATCGCAGGGCAGAAACACGCTGACGGCTTTGCAGCTACTCTTGACGAAAGTCAGCAATGGTTCTTTTACATCCCTCTCACGACAGGCGGTGAGAGACATGTAGAGACAGCACGGGAACTCCAAATTGGTGTGCCCTCGGCGAGCCTGGGTCTCGAACCAAGGACTTTCCTGCTTGTGAGGCGGACGGGCCGACCACTAGACCTGCCTTATATTGACGCAGTTTTCCTGCGTTTAACTGATGCCTTTGAATACCATTCATTCATTTTCTGAGCCGCATATTCCTAATTAGGGTCACGGGGAGGCTGGCGCCCATCTCAGCCGACTCTGGGCGAGGGGGCATAGTACACCCTGGACAGCTCGCCAGGCCATCGCAGGGCAGAAAAATGCTGACGGCTATGCAGCTACTCTTGACAAAAGTCAGCAATGGTTCTTTTCCATCCCTCTCACCACAGACAGTGAGAGACACCGCCGGCCTTTAATAAACCAGTTAGCGGCACTGGGGGGACAGCCGTTGACTCTAGGGCTTGAACCCCCAACCCTGGGCTCAGTGATCCAGCACCCTACCACAGGGCCACCACCACTCATCTTTGAATACCAAGAGCAGAATTTGGGCGATACGGAGCGCCTTGGTTCCAGATCCCGCCGTAAGCCCTCAGATGGTTTCTGCAGGTTGTGGAAGCCTCATATGTCCAAAAACGATGCCAATAATTCCATACAGTGCTGCTCAAAGCAGAGTAAAATTATCAAAACAGGCATCATGTTTCTCAAAGAGAAGACTGCGGAGGAATTCAAGGAGAATCCAGCAAACAGCTGTGGATTCTGTAAACTGCTGGGATTTTTTTTTTTAATGCCCTTTAAGAATAAACCTCCTGAATAGATTCTGACGTCACAACTTCTTTTGGCTGGTTAGTGCTCTACCACATGCTCGACTACATTACATCCAACTTTGTCCCTTTATACATTATTTACAATCAAAGGCAGTCGTGTGTATGTTTTTAGAGGCAAAAGGGTGAGGGGTTGTTGGTGTCAGGACCCCAAACAGTACCGTCTTTGGGCACCTCCGCGGGTGGAGCCTCCACTGGAGCTTCCGCAGGGGCCGCAGGGGCTTCGGCGGGTGGAGCCGCAGCGGGAGGCGCTTCGGCGGGCGGAGCCTCAGCGGGAGGCGCTTCAGCTGGTGGTGCTGCAGCCGGAGGCGCCTCGGGTACAGGCTCAGGCTCACGCTCAGGCTTCGGCTTCGGCGCCTCCTTCTTCACCATCTTCACCCCTTTCTTAATGGGTGCTACCTTGCTCGGCATGGTCGTCTGCAATAAAGTTCCCTCAGGCAAACTTCACACTCTCGACTGCGTCTCACAACAGGGGCGGCTTTATATATGCATATATATATAGCGCGCGTGGTGCTTCTGGACTCCGCCCACTGCCTGTGCACCTACGTCATCAAGTACTGATGGGGAATTCTCATTCACTCAGTGCACTGAACACACTTCTGTACTTAGAAAGGTTGGAAAAAGTGCTATATAAGGATAAATCTTATATAAATTGTGCTAAAAAAATTACAAAGGGACTCCTTGGTAAATAACTTAGCACTAAGGCTACATTCTTTCATTCATTTAATCCTAATTAGGGTCGCAGGGAGGGAGGTCGTGGGTTCGAATCTTGGTGAGACCCCCACTGTGCTAGAACCCCTGGGCAAGGTCTTAACCACAAGTGTGCCTCTGTTCACCCAGCAGTATAAATGGGTACCAGTAAAAATACTGGGACGGTAACCTGTGATGGACCAGTGTCCCATCCAGGAGGAGTTGAACTCCTGGTCGCTTCACGCAACAGAAACCGAGGATAAGCACCGGCACTGATGAGCCACTGGGCTCGGGTGGAAAAGCCCACAGACTTTACCTTAGGTCGCAAGGAGGCTGGTGCCCATCTCAGCCGTCTCCAGGTGAGGACAGGGTACACCCTGGACAGCTCACATTCACACACACACACCTAAGAGAGATTTGGAAGAGCCAATCACCCTACTGTGCATGTTTTTGGACTGTCGGAGGAAACCCACATAAGCACAGGGAGAACATGCAAACTCCACACAGAGACATCCAGGCTGGGAATCAAACCCAGGCCTTCTTGCTGTGAGAAAGACATGCTAACCACTACACCACCATGCCACCTAAGGCTGCATTATGAACATTCATTCATTCATTCATTTTCCAAACCGCTTATTCCTAATTAGGGTTGCGGGGAGGCTGGCGCCCATCTAAGCCGACTCCGGGCAGAGTACACCCTGGACAGCTCGCCAGGCCATCACAGGCATTATGAACATAAAATCCATAAAAAACAAGACAGACAAGGATAAAGAACATGATGTGGTTTTATTATGGCAGATGGATAAGGTTGAACTTGTGGTTATGGAGACCTCTGAAAGCATGCCGGATCCCCACAGGTTGACAGGGTCACTCCAAACAAACAGCTTCTCCTTCACAAACCACATTTCCCTACTAGTTTTCTGATCCTAAATGATTGTTGTCGCAAATGACTTGGCTATTTACAATGTATACAATTATGACATTATGTACAAAAAGAAAGAAAGAAAGAAAGAAAAATAACTGATTTAAACAATTATTTCTGGGGAAAATTACAAACAAGAAGGCTATATTCGATTTGAATGGCCAGACATTAGGGAAGCCATTTCCAAATTCTTTTTCACACAAAGGTGTCATGCTTTTACAACATTTAGAAACCCATTGCACATCTATTGCACATTGCAAGTTACATTAGATACCATACCTTTTGATAAGTAGACTATTTAAATTTTGAATCAATAATAAGCATTGCATGGAGGTGGCGGACTTTTCAACAACTTAGGAGCTTATGGGGCCGCTTTCATAGCCCACTGTTTTGTGTATTCAAAAAAAAAAAAAAAAAACATTTGTATCTTCACTCATTCATTCATTCATTTTCTGAAGAACTTGATCGTAATTAGGGTTGTGAGGGAAACCGGTGTCTACCTCAGCCACCTATGGGCGAAGGCAGGGTACACCCTGAACAGCTGGCCAGACCATTGTAGGGCAACACACATACAACTATTTACACTCCCACCTGGGTGCGATTTGGACAACCAATTAGCTCGCTGCGCATGTTTTTGGCCTGCGGGAGGACACTGGAGTACCCAGAGGACCTAGCTGTATATTCAAGCAAATTATTTGGGGAGATCTGATGCAACAAATATTTTTTTTTGGGGGGGAGTGTGTGTGTGTGTTTGTGTGTGTGGGGGGGGGGGGGGTGTTTATTCTTTATTCGCATCAAATTCATCTACATGGCACGAATGCAAGTTCTTTAAAATTGTCCAATATCATGACCATGAGTCATCAACACATGACCTGGTAGTACAGTTTTTACGCGGTGCTTAGATGTGCTGCATTTCTAAGAAAGTGGGGGTTAAAAAAAAACCCCAACAGCCCACAGCATCACGACCATCCTCACTCATTTCCAGTTAAAGTCAACAGTAAGTTGTTGAATAGTCCTGTTAGGGAGACACAGCACAACACAACACATCCATCACAGTTACAGGCACATGAACCAGCGACGTGATGCACACAGAGCACCGAGGCTTCTGTTCCGAACATCCTATTTCATACAGGGGGCAAAACATGAGGCACGCGTACAACTGATGGCTGGGACGCTCTTCATTTCTTTCTCATCTGTTACGGTTGCATCATCGCAAGACGAAACACATGAGGCAAAGATTAAAAAACACCCCCTTCGGATACGCCATAACTTCCCAATAATACTGTTCCATTATAAACGCGACTCGGGCCTCATAACAAATTTGGAATGAAACACGGATTCGCAAACAGGACCTGGAGTCCTCCAATCTCTTTTCAGGAAAACAAACGCCACGCCGAAGGCTCGGCTCGGCTCGGCAAATAAAGCCTTGACGAGCTGTCATGAGTCTCACGGGATGCAATTACATGGAAATCTCCCACAGCAGGTTCGGGGAATAGCAGCGCAAAGAAAGTTCAGAAATAGACAATCTTACTGGAAGTGAATATATGTAATACCTATCTCAGAGATTTTCTGGCACTTTTTTTAAATCACTCATCTAAATCACAAACCCTATATGACCATTTGAAGACCCTTGTATCCCTACTCTGTCGGTGACATATTTACACTGATGATCGGTGACGGAATGTGGCGCTTAAGGCAAAATAAATATCGGTGCAGAAATAACTCGGAATGATGCGGAGGTTTGATCCACGAACACCTGATCCACTTAAATCAGCTTTTTGCCTGTAAACATGCACATATTGATATGCTTTATGTTCTCTGGTAACAGGGAGGGGAATTACTGGTCCACCACTGCATATTTCGAGCAAACTGCGTATCCTTGGCTTTATGCACTTCATTCTTGAAGCTTATCGACGCTCATGCCTCATATTTAACTCCAGGGCTGAAAGTCAGATCTTCCGATCTTCCGTACGCCACAGTTCCTTTAATTTAATTCCCAGGAAAACACTCATGGTATGCCGATGATCAGTTCCGATAGTAATCTTACGATGATGGATAGTGTTAAGCCATGCCACGGCCATCTGAATCAGAAACGAGTGCATAAAGAGGCAGGTAACGTTATCGGATGAATAGTCGGCGTGTAATAGTTACTTCATGATGATGCCAATATAATAGTTACTTCATGATGATGCCAATGTAAGCTATGAGACCGTAAGGCTATCTGACTCAGATAAAGCACCTATACTGTTAATATAAGACCACTACATGGGAAAATAGTCATTTTCCTCGAGGTGGGTGATATCGGATAGCACCAAATAAATCCAAAAAAACAGAAACGCTTTTTCTCGAGCTCTCTCTTCCCAGCTCTTAATGCGCATCCGTAGAGGCGGTGACTCTCCTACTCGGAGCACACGGCTGGTACCGAGCGGGTATTTGGTTTTTGCATTTTTCGAGATATTTGCACCATATGCTACCAGAGAGCCTTTTAACCGAGTGTACAGCGATATTAAGTAGTCATATCTGAATGCCTGAGATTACCCACCCCCTGAGCTGGGATTAGTTTCAAAGCCGAATAAAACCGAACTACACTACGATTACATAAAAAGAACACAGAGACGTTATATGCTGTGCGGAGAGTCTACAGAAATAGCGCTCGGCCACTGCAATCTGCATGAAAGCCCTCCATGCACTTTGCCATGTAGGGCTGGAGTGCTCTCACTGACTTCTCTAACAGTCCCGGCGGTGTCGATTCAGAGATGAATACTGCCCCCTACAGGGGACATGCTGGCACTGTTTGCCACTTTATAGCATTCCTTCTTCTTCTTCTTCTTCTTTTTTTTTTTTTTTACATTCTGCTAAAATCACATCCTGCAAGTAAAAATGTACGAAGGTAAGAAATTACTTAATCACAAGCTTTCGCACGCGGTTTGAGTTTGGGCTGAAACGGAAATGTATGGCCAGGCAGACGTGCTTTTTGATCCACCGACTCGTTACTGCGGAAGTCGGCGCGTACCGATGGTGCTCGGCGGGAAGCGTGCGGACTGTTTTTCCTCCGTTCAGAAGCTATGAGGTGAAAGCGGTGCGGGTTAGCAGTGAACACCTGCTTCCTTGAGTTGTACTGTGGGCAGCAGTGGAACAGTAAATGCTGATGCAAAGGAAAACATGATAGCGATTTCTCTGTGTGTAAACTGGGTAATGTATATGATCTGCAGGTACAAGCATTATATAGTTCTGTTTGTAACAAAAGTACCTATCTGCTTGTCACTAAAAGTATCTATTGGCTTTTATGACCACGTTTTCTTTTTTTTATTATAACAAATATTCTTGCAATGTACATACATTATTATATAAACAGGAAAAGCAAAACGAGGTGAGCCAACCAAGAAAAACGACTTATGTTCTCTGTTAAAGGAATACAAACTTTTTTTTAGTAATCTATGACATGAAGATATATTTCAGGAGTTTGCATTAGGACCTCTGAGTTTCGTCCGAACCGTTGGAGAGATGAAGGATCAGTGAAGGCTCAGTATATATTTGTGTTCATAGCGTGGGCAGCTTGGGGTCTGCCTCTTTTTCTGGCGATTCAATATAATTGGCTGCCTCCTGCAGTTTGAGCAGCATCGCCATCTGCAAAAAAATATATATATATACACAACAGGAAGGTTAGAAAGGTGTATTAGCCATAACATTACATCACTACCGTGCTCAAGGAAAGGAATTAATGCACCTTCTATTTGAGATGAAGTACAGCTTTATGCAATGGTGTAGCTATACAGTGATCCCTCGCTACTTCACGCTTCAGGTTCTGCGGCTTCAGTGCATCGCGGATTTTACAAAAATATTCATCGAAAAATAAAAAAATAAGGAAATTAAGGAAAAATAGGGGAAAAAGTTAAGGAAAAGGCCGCAAGGTCGCTACCGACTCCGGATTGGTACTCAGGTTGACTCGGCAAATCTCGCAAGCTGATTGGTCGAGACGAATTTCCCAGCATGCCAAAGAAGAAGAATAAGAGGAAGCGCAAGTCAAGTGGAAAAGTGAGTAGACCTGAAGTAAAATTTTGTTAAAAGTTCTAAAAACACATTTCTTACACTTTATTTATATCTCTGTATAATTACACATATGTATTTAATATTATTTATATTTTATTTACATCTTATGTGTTGTTTTTTGAATGTTTAATTGTTATTAAAAGCATTTAGAGTGTTGAATATGTATTTATTGATATTATATACACATATACATGTACGTATACGTCAGTCGGGGGGGTCGATCCTAC
>JAQNCB010000006.1:32323442-32338607 GCA_030068295.1 Euristhmus nudiceps | reverse complement strand
AAAGTGAGTAGAGCCTAAATAAAATTATGTTAAAAGTTCTAAAAACACATTTCTTACACTTTATTTACATCTATGTATAATTACACGTAGGTATTTTATATTATTTATATTTTATTTACTTATAATGCGTTGTTTTTGAATATTTAATTGTTATTATAAGCATTTATAGTGCTGAATATGTATTTATTGATATTATATACACATATACATGCACGTATACGTCAGTCAGGGGGGTCGATCCTACTTCACGGAAATTCAGTGTTTGCGTAGGGTCTCGACCCCACATTAACCGCGAAAAGTGAGGGATCCCTGTAACACAAAATGCCCTTTCTAGGTAAAAGAACTAAATGCAGTAAAAAGTGCACTCCCATCAAATATTCCTGTTGCTTTAATAAGCAAAGCGTCTGTCTGGAAAGAAAGTAGACAAGTAAGGAGTGTTGGATTAGGATCCATCCTCCTAAAGGCTTTTTACGCTAATCATATTCTGGCATCCAGAATCCCGCGTCTCACTGTACCCACTGTGATAGCGCGGTGATATTTGCTGAAGAGACATTATTTTAACACTACATCTGGTCTTCATTCAGAGAGCTTATGTTTGACAGCAGTGGCTTGCAGAAAAAAATAATACCAGCCATTAACGCTTCTCCTTAGTTGAGTCAGACAGTGCATTCCAACGAAAAAAGAAAGCGATAAGGCTTTGTGTTTCGGATGAGATTGGATCCATGAAGATAAGCCGTGCTGTTTTCCTGTCTGCATGTTGGCTGATGTGCACATTTACTCCAGATCATACAGCAGAAATGTGATCTCTATCATCCACACATGGGGAAAAACCTTTGATGCTGACGAGGAATGCAACAGCGGGGCAGGTGCGTGTGTACGTACGAGCTCGTGCGACATTTCTTGTAAACAGAGGCTTGATCTCACTGTGTCAGCTTTTTTTGGGTCATGTGACTACAAAACAAAGCAAGCTAGAAGATTTCTCACCTGCCACTTTCAGCACGCTCTGCGACGTGTGTGTGATGGGAGATGTGACACCAACGGGAGGGTTCTGACCCTTCTTGAAGCCGCCCGACTGTCCGAGGCTCTGTGGTTTCCTCAGCTCTCGCCTCGCCGTCTTCTCCTGCGCCGCTCCCTCTGCTGGTCTGCTCTTTCTGTATTTACTGGACGATTCGGTCTTCAGGCTGCCTGTATCATAGGCTCCACTGTCTCCTTTCTGTAAGGACTTGTTGTCCTCGCTGTACCAAGCAAGACCGCTTTCCACCAAAGAGCGCTTCTCGGCATCTGTACGCAGCTGACAATACACAGACACACACACACATACACACACAATCATTCATTCATTCATTTGCCAGAGTGTTCGGTCAGAATGAAGCATAACATTAAGTTCCCTGCAGAGAAATTAATCTTGACCAGATCTTTAAACAATAATTACTCTGTTATGCCTGTTCATGTCATCTTTGGTAACATAATGTCCCATTGTGGACCCTGGGCAGTCGGCATCAAAAGTTTGTTAAATTTGGGTGAAGTGTGAAAGCAGTGTTTAGAGACCCATCTGGCGCTCACTTCCACCGAACTATGTTACAGCCCACACCTGGTGTAGAAGCTATCGTCTCTGAATAATGAACTTGCTTCATCTTGGCGCAATGCAGGAAAATAAAGGGAAAGCCTTCAAACTCCATTGTTACGATGAATATATATTTTCATCAACAGGTGGTTTTTTACCAACATCAACAAAGTTGCATTCTGTTTAAATGTGTTCGATAGTTTCTATTAGCTTGTTTGAAACTATTTGTAGTCTGTTTCATTCTGGTGAGAGAGTGTGAAATCATGAGAATAGAACATAGTTGCATCAGTTCCAATAAGGCATGATACCGGCAATAATAACAGTATACAGATAGCAAACTAATGAATCAAATATAAAGTAGTGAACCTCTGAATAAAGTAAAGCTCAGCAAATCTGCACATAATACTACATTACATTGACAGACATCAGACAGGGGTGTGTTCATTTATATGAATGCATGGTACGTGTACAAACGTAAATTTACGTATAACGCGCAGCATTTTTTTCAGAACTGTTTCTTTAATGTCACTCCCGCCCCACTTTTTCGCAGTACAGTTATAGCCAAATATCCCTTGTGATATTCATAAAGAATAACAAAATCCACAAAATTCCAAAAAAATCTCAAAATCAAAATAAAAAGTTTATATATTTCGTAGGTATTCTTACAAAGTGTCATGTCATGCATCGAAAAACTTCTGTTCATCCCCACTTTAACACAGCAAATGGATGAACCTAAAGTAGTGCCTACCATATTGTAAAATATCTAGAGCTGTTCCAATACCTTTTTTCATCACTGATACCGATATGAGACCTTTAAGTGCCTGCTGATACAGAGCCAATAACCATGAATCAAAAAATATTAGCTCAGACATAAATTTAGAAAAAGCCAGGATTCTTTAACATGAATTAAACTTTTCCAAAGTGAGTTAATGTCAAACCTATTTAATATCATCCTCAAAGACTACTACACTTCAGGTAAGCAAACTGTTTAGCATTGTCTCATAAAAGTAGTCACTTAGTCGAATAGTTTGTCTTATCACTGTCTTTGTAAAATATAACATACCATATGAAACTACTTTGCTGCAGTTCGTCCCTTTTCCACTTCCCTTACCTCAATGAACATCACACTCTTGCATGGCGGGTCTTCTTTTAATATACTGGCTTGATCTTGCAAGAGAAATTACACTCTGCTTTTCACCCACTCAAAGTGCGCACACAAACCGTGAGCACATTCTGAGTATTAGGTACCTCACTCAAATTTGCTTTAACCATGATGGTATAGCAATGTGAGGACTCAATTCACCAAACTGTGGCTCACTCAGTGGCATTTTTCCTGTCGGTTAGATCTTTAAATACTTTCATAAAAATATTTATGCACAGACTCAAAGCGGAGCTCTGAAAAACGTCTGATAAAAGGTTTAGATGTGAATTAGTTTTGATGACCCCACTGATGACGTAATGTCATGTAACCACCACTTTATGACCGCCCCTTTCAAAAGCTTTGATATTGTCTGAAAGTATTACACTATTGAGATAAGATTTCTTTAATGGAAACCCATTATCACCACAGGGTGACGAGATGCCATTCCTCTAGATAGGTTCACATCGGTAAGCACGTTATAGGCACCAGAAACGTCATGTGCTCCCTCGGTGTGATTGGGTTAAAAACCTTTTTATTCAAATGAATAATGCTTTGTGCGACAGGAATAGTTTATTTCTCAGCTGAAAAAACAAACATACCTACTGCATATGGCTGTTTATACTGCTAAAAATATTTTATTAATTTAAAAAAAAAAAAGTGAATTTTATTGTTACATAAAAAGCATTTTTTTCTAATTAAAAAAATGTATTTTATTTTATGGTTTGATACAAGTAAGGGTTTGGATGGGAAGACAGTAGAAGAGGCATGACTCAGACATACATTCCTATTATGAAGGATAAAGGCATGCGGAATATCACCACAGAGTTCCCACGTATACACGGACAAAATGTCATTGATTTTATGAACCACTTAATCCTCATTAGGGTCGCGGGGAGGCTGGCGCCCATCTCAGCCGACTCTGAGCGAGGGTGGGGAACACCCTGGACAGTTTCGCCAGGTCATCGCGGGGCCAACACACACAAAACCATTCACACTCACATTCACACCTAGGGGCAATTTGGAACAGACAATTAGCCTACTGCGCATATTCTTGGACTATGGGAGGAAACCGGAGTACCCAGAGGAAACCCACGCAAGCACGAGAATATACAAACTCCACATAGAAACACCCAGGCTGGGAATCAAACGCAGGCCTTATTGCTATGAGACGGACGTGCTGACCACTACGCCACCGTGCCGCCTACAGACACAATGTTCACGACAAAAAATTAGATCAATGCTTCCGAATTTCTCTTAAGTCTGGTGCGCCGTTCAGTGCTCTGCTATGAGTGTTGAATCTGGTAACACTGGTGCCACCCCTCCACAATGTTATCCCATACAACACATATCTCCCTGTTTAACTGGTGGGAGTGTACCGGTATTTCCAAATTTCAGACATTATGCTAATCGTGGCTAGCATAACTTACAACTAGCTCTTCTTCTTCATGGCCAATCAGCACGTTTTCTCCAGAGCAGAAGAAGATTTCCCGGGATTTGTATAAAATCACTGTTTAGTCATGCAGTGGACTGGATACTCGCCAATATGGTACCAGTACCAGCACAAGAGTGATGAATGGAACTGCACCATTCTGATTGCGTCTTATGTGAAAGCAAACTATTGCAATTTAAAAGCCCCTCCCTCTTGCAAACAATCAGAACCATTCCTGGGTCCAGACTCAGGTATTCTGACAGAGTGTGGACACGGATGACCTTATCATCAAAATCACTGAAATCCACCAACGTGAGGAAAATGCCACATCGTCTCCCACATAGCTGAGCAATAAAGTAACTCTATTGCTCAGCCATGTGCAGTCTGTGGTATGATAATGATGAAAAATGGCACCATATCACATTTTCACATCGGCTGTAATGGAAAACACAAACACAGCAGTCAAATGAATTAGGTGACTATCCAACCATAATGTCTTGAAGATAATAATATAGCTTGAAATTTATAAATGGCTCAGCCATATGTGAGTTCACTTGACAAGTAATCCTTATTCCATGGAAAAGCCAGCTCGGAAGGTTGCAAAGCTCTTGAATTAAATGAAACCCTGTCATGCTATCTCTGGGTATGAATGGAACCATGACGAGAACTTACTGACCTGAACATACCGGTAGGTGTTTGAAAAATGTGGACAAATCTGTACATCACATGGTACTAAAATAAGATTCACACAAAAATCTGCAATGCTCTCGTTTATATTTCATTATAAATATCTTGTATGTACCCATCAGATCATAACGTCTCAAAGAGGACACGTTGCCATAGCAACCAGCCCTGCACGTCTATTAATGTGGTTTTATTTCTCTTTAGTTCCGCTCAGAATGAATTTCTGCACTTTTATTTAATTTTAAGTATTACAAAGCAAAGTTTCAGTGAACACTGCTTCGCATATAGCTCAGGCCAGGAAAAGAAACTCTGCAATATGATTCAGATGAAGGAAAGAAAACCCAGGACTGTCATCAGCTTCCGAATTCCCTGTTGTATAATTTTCGGTTATTATTTTCGTGGCCTTGTGAGATCGGAACAGACACAGGCAGAGGAACTGTACACTCGCGCAGATTTTGATACACACATAGCTATTCTGTTTCATGAACCATAAACTAACAGAGCAGTGTTTTCATCCACAGGCAGTAAATTTACATTGGAAAAAATAAGTAAAGTCACATTCTCATTCATTCATTCTCTTAGCCACTTAATGCTAATTAGGGTTGCGAGGAGGCTGGTGCCCATCGCAGCCGACTCTGGGCAAGGGCGGGGTACACTCTGGACAGCTCACCACTTCATGCTTTAAAATGGACCCATAAAAATCAAATTTTAGTCCATTTAGTTAGTGCTTCTCATAGTACATACTAAAACACCTTTAGGGAGATCGCAGGATCGAATCCAGTTTGATGCCCAGCCGTCAGTGCAGGTTGTCCACAGGAGCTAATTGGCCGAGCTCTCACGGGAGGGAGGGACGGCATCCGCTGACTTCCTTGTCACTCACAGCGATTGCCAGCCAATCATGGGCGTCTGCGAGCTCATTCGTACAAAGGGGTGAATGGCGCTTTCCCTCCGAGTGTGTTAAATCGTCCCCAAATGCGCATAGCGGCGCGGCTCGAAAATAGGCGGGTGGCTAGCATCGCATGTCACAGAGGGGGCATGTGCATGCTTTCGCTCCTCCCTGTCCAGTGGTGATCGTGTGATAGTTAAGGCAATACCTGATGGGTGGGAATTGGATATGACTAAATTAGGGAGAAAATGCTGAAATTTTTTTAAAACAAACAAACAAATAAATAAAACACCTTTAGGCAGTGCTTTTTATGGTCGTTTCTGTAAAAGCAACAAAAAAACAGAATAGTCACAAAGATATTAGCTTACTCGAAACGTGAAGCTCAGCTGACCCATCTGTGTCATGGTTAAAATATGTAATAATAAACCGTAGAAATTTTAAGTAGTATGCACGAAAACAGTTACACACCTCAATCTCAGTGTCATGGTTAAAATATGTACATTTCAACCGTAGAAATTTCACGTAGTATACACTAACACAATTACACTCCTCCAATTCAGTGGATACAGAATTCAACAGTTCGCCTGGACCACCTCGCCTTTGGTGCATAATTGCTAAATAGAAATAAATATTCATTCATTCATTTTCTAAACCACTTAATCCTAATTTTGGGTCGCGGGGAGGCTGGTGCCCATCTCAGCCAACTCTGGGCGTGGTACACCCTGGACAGCTCGCCAGGCCATCACAGGACCAACACTCACACAACCATTCACACACACACACACACACCTAAGGGAGGTTTGGAACAGCCAATCAGCCTACTGTGCATGTTTTTGGTCTGTGGGAGGAAACCCACACAAGCAGGCTGGGAATCGAACCCAGAGCCTTCCTGCTGTGAAGCGGACGTCCTAACCACTGCGCCACCGTGCCAACTATATGTAAACAAACATTAATCTAAGGCGAGATTATTATTTTTATCAACACTCAGTCGACAATTTATTAGGAGCACTTGCATATCTACTCATTCATGCAATTATTTCATCAGCCAATCATGTGGCAGCAAGGGGATTTGCATAAACGTATCGAGGTCATAAGTTAATTAGTGTTTACATCAACCATCAGTATGAGCCCAGTGATTTCGACCGTGGCATGTCTATAACTGCTCATCTGGGATTCTCCAATACAACAACCTATACACTTTACAATAAAGAAAGATCATCCCGTGAGCTTCTGCAGAAGGAAGTGCCTTGTTGATGACAGGAGTCAGCAGACTGGCAAGAGCTGAGAGAAGAGCTCCTTGAACTCCGAACCAATCTGTAGAAATGTGGCGAGTACTAAAGCAAGTCAGTCCATGTTTACACCTGACAGTAACATGCATCGTGGGTGATCATCTCACAAGTGGACAGCTCTAAGTTTATCACTTCACATCTGGCATTACAGTGAGACTCCAGTGACCACTTGTGATAAGATCTCACTTCCCTACTCTACATGCAAATAAACACCTACATCATTTCCACTTGCAAAGACCGAACGCATTGATGTTAACCAGCTGGAAGCAGCAAAGCTCTTCCCACACCCGGACTGCTGAAAGTGAAAGAAGAAGAAACCAGACTGTTCACACTTTAATATGAAGCCACTGATGCGAAAGGTGTGCATGTCTCTGCTCACGAAGAAGACGTCCGTTGAGTGGGCGGTCCTAAACATTCACGTACACACTGCTGAAAGAATGTGGCCATATGCTGACCGGGACACCTTGAACATGGTCTGAGTAGTCGCGTCACAATGCGGCTTCATGACACATTTGACTATTCATACCTGAACGACCCATGTCGACCCCCAAGGTGGATTCGGTTGGGCTCCATTTCTGTCGTGGAGCCGGTGGCGTCGCGGTAGGGGGCTGGGCTCATGATCAGGAGGTCATGGGTTCGAATCCCAGTGAGACCCCCACCCGGGCAAGGTCTGAACACACCCGGGCAAGGTCTGAACCACAAGTGTGTCTCTGTTCACCCAGCAGTATAAATCGGTAGGGAAGGGAAACTGCGATGGACCAGCGTCCCATCCAGGAGGAGGTGAACTCCTAGTCGCTTCACGCTACAGAAACCGGGGATAAGCACCGGCACTGATGAGCCACTGGGCTCGGGTGGAAAAGACCACAGACCTTTTCTTTTACCATTTCTGTCAGCTAAGGATGGAAATCTGAGGCTGCAGTGGGCTCAACAATCAGCCTGGTCTGATTAATCCCTATTTCTGCCGAGCCACACAGATGGTAGAGACAGAATTTGGTGCTAATGGCACGGGCCCACGTGTCACAACATCAAAGTCATCACAAACTGATTTCATGGACATGACAGCGGGTTCCGTGTCCTTCACTCGTGTTCCCAGTCACTGGTTCCGAGGTCAACAGAAAACCTTTGGGAGGTGCTACAATAGGAGAGGCGGAGACTGAAAGTGCACCGGAAAATTCTGCAGGATGACGTGATGTTTTCATATCAACATGGACCAGAATCTCAGAAGAACCGTTCCAATATCTTGTGAAATCAAAATGTGAAGAGTTGAGGATGCTCGGACAACAAAGTGAGAACTCTCACCAATATTAGCATAATGTTCCTAATAAAGTGCTCCATGAGTATATGGACTGGTTACACATTCCTGAATGATGCTCTGCAACACTTCCATTATTCTAATCAAGCTGAACTACAGGCTTCACGAGGTAAAGGTTTGTTAAAGTGCCTCCTAAACAATAACACTGCAATGATTTCGAGTACATTTGGATTTTACAGCAAAAGTAAGGCAGCATGGCGGCGCAGTGGTCAGCACCTCACAGCAAGAAGGTCTGGGGTTCCAGTTGTGGGCTCGATCATTTCAGTGTGGAGTTTGCATGCTCTCCACGTGCTTGCGTGAGTTTCCTCTGAGTACTCTGGTTTCCTCCCGTAGTCCAAAGATATGCATAATCAGGCTAATTGGCTGTTCCAAATTGCCCCAATTTTTGAGTGAGAATAGTTGTGTATGCTGACAATGTGATGGCCTGGCAAACTGTTCAGGGTTTACCCCATCCTCGCTCAGTGTTGGCTGCCACCCTCCTTGCCACCCTAGCAGGGGTAGGCGGTTCAGCAAACAACGAAGTCAGCAAGACCATTTCTATGCTACACTACAAGCTATGTCTCACTCAGGTTCGAGATGGGCTCCAGCCTCCCCACGACCATAGTAGTACAGTCCTTCTGTGGTAGATTTCAAATGGCAGGCATTTCTCAAAAAAAAAAAAAAAGGTTAAAATGTGTTATTTTTGATATGGTGCCTATTCAGGCAGTCTCTGGAAAATCTTGTGAACAGAAACGGCGTTGTGGTTTCTCAGCAACATGACAAGCTGCCTTTTGTTTTCTTATTAACTTTAAGTGAGTGAAAAAAGACGAGTTGGTTCAGGAAGCGACCCTTTTTATAGCTATAGATGCTCGTGACAACAGGAACTCATTCGTTTCATGAACATTTCGCAACGTGAGTAACTTGGCAGTAACAGGATGTCTCCCGTGCCCCTGAATAAACATGTGATGATGCAGGGAAGTACTTTAGGCTCCGGACTGAACCAGCCAGAGCACCAAACAGCAGGACAGGAGGTCCTTTAAGAAGATTAGTTCACATATTCTTCCACTATAATAATTTTTACTTATTTACCTACTGCCTCGTGCAATGTACTTCTGAAAATTTATTGAGCGCAAATATTGTGGTTTGAATAGCTATTTTTCTAAGGTTTTATTACTTTTTCCCACATTTTCATCGGAAAACAATGAAGACTTTCTTGCACATGTCTACAGTTCAGTGCTGAATGTTCACTTGCGTCCATTCTGTGTTTGCGGTACTTTGCACATTCGTGGTGTTACAATTAGTTCGCAGGTTACCACTCGCCATAAACCAATGAGAAGAAGAGATCGCTTAACCCACTGGACTGAACAGTTCTGTGGTTTGTGGTGAAGATTTATAAAAGCACTATAAAAAAACTCAAAGCCATCATGTCCCAGAGCACCGACAGGACAAAACAAACACCTCGGCAAGTTCAGTGCTCGCATGACACCGATCGTGATCCGGATTTACCCTGATCACATTCCAATGTTCCATCAGAGGAAATCGGAGCGCATCGGTAAACATTGGAATACATCAAAGGACACTAAAATATCAGGGAAAATTTGAGGGGAAGTAAAATTTTAGGGGTGTTGAAAGATCTGGTGTTTTTATGTTCAGGGCAAGCCTGAGACTGAAGAATCTTGGTGGAGGGGGGGGGCTCTCAAAATCTAACTTTTTAAAAATTGCTTGTAGAAATTGTAGATGGAGATGAGTTCTATACAGTGTAGCTTATTTAAATCACGATTATTATTCATTCATTCATTTTCTGAACTGCTTAATCCTAATTAGGGTCGCGGGGAGGCTGGTGCCTATCTCAGCCGACTCTGGAACAGCTCGCCAGGCCAAGTGATTGTAATCTTCAATACATGTTCCTTATCTAATAGATGCATCACAAAACTCCCAAAAAAACATAATAACCTGTTATATTTATCTTCACTTCAAGAATATATCGCGTTACCGAGCATAACAATTATATCCGGACTTTCAACAGTAACGCCAATATACCTTCAAATCTCACAGTCTGGTTGTTCATTTCAGTAACATTTTATCCTTTACCAACTAAACATGTCTGTGATAACACAGTGTTTTATATGATTAAATCTCACGTTACAGTTTAAAATGGGCAGTTTTTCAATCAAGGAACACTTATAGATTAGTATTGTTGGAATTGTAATACATTAAGATGTGTTTTATGTTGAATAACTTCGTTTGGACTACTGAGTGCCTTCAAGTGAGCATCAACTAGCACACAATCTTCAGAAATACAGAAACATTCACTTTTGATTTACGATAAATAAAGGTGTTTTTTCTCTGTATTTGTGCATTTTTCAGACGCAATATCACGCATCACACCACAAGTTCAGTAAACTGGTGATTTACACGGTTGCTGTAGTTTTACCTTCAATACTGGTGTCATTTTTTCTGAACGGTGTGTGTGTGTGTGTGTGTGTGTGTGTGTGTGTGTGTGTGTGTGTGTGTGTGATTTTCCATCCAAAATCCCCATCCTTTCCTGAACAAGGGCTCAGAGCATTTTACCAAAAGAACACTTGCAGCATTCTTGACATCATAAACACCACAGGCTATCACTAACATAGTTCCAGAGTGATGTTGAAACTCCTCCTAATAATATTTATGTAAGCGGTAATAGAGTACACACCAGGTGGGATTCCTTTTAAACCAAAGTGCCTCTCTTGAACAATACTTTTGTTGCACTCGCTATTTATTAATCAATAATAATGGTAACAATACTTTTATTTAAAGGTGCCTTTCTTGGCACTCAAGGTCACCGTACTGATAAAAAAAACAAGAAAAGCACACACACACACACACACATATAAATATATATATATAGTTGGATTATTTAAAACTACACTGATTATATTCCATCAATGTATTCCTTTGCTTGGTTACCATTCACAAGTATTAGCATGCGTATGTGTTTATATTTCATTGGGTGTCTAATGTACTAGTACATTTTGTGAGCAAAAACTGGCACATACCATCACGCTTACCCAAAGTCTGATGAATCAGATTTTTTTTTTAATGTTACTATTATGAGCATTTGCATTATTAGCCAGAAAGACTTCCTCTATCAGATAAGCAAAACAGAACCGCAATATGAGGAACTTGATATTTCATGCTTTGGACACACAGTGGTGTTCCTTTTTTTTTTTTTTTTTTTAAATCAGTTTCATTTTACGAACAACAATATCCCTGAGATGGCCTGGCGAGCTGCCCAGGGGGTACTCTGCCCTCGTCCAGAGTCGGCTGAGATGGGTGCAACCCTAATTAGGATTAAGAGTTTCAGAACATGAATGAATGAATGTCAATATCCTTGATTTTTCTGCAGTAAATTTAAACAAAATAAACAAAAAAACAAACACATTCAGTTCTCTTATAATCAAACATTTGCTGTTCTGTTGTACTCTAAATAATCCTTTCCCTGAATAAAACAAAGGTCAGTGATGAAAAATTTCACCCCCAAGCAAGTGCAGGTCTTCCAAGTTGAGAATAAATACTGTTGAAATGTCCAGTGCTGCTATAATTTTCTACAGAACACAAAAACTGTAGCATACAAATACACACAGTTCATGACTCCGACATCTTGAGTATAAAACCGAACGTTTACCCTGCTGGTGTGCTCCCACAGACTGTTTTGATTCAAGCAAGTTTTAACTAAACCTTCCTTCTCGATTTCTCTCGTACGATTCTTGTCTACTTTCTGTCGAGCTTTTATCATTGTACGAATAATTGAAAACTAGGATAAATCGATGTTATTCACTGTCATCTACGGTGCTCGATGTAGTTGATCACACGTAATCCGCAAAGAAGTCGGAAAGTCATGAACTGCGAGAACACACTGCCCTATTTCTATTAACCCTCGAACGGTGGGATTCACCCGGTGTAAGTGAGGTGGTTGTGTAACTCATACGTCTGGCAGCGTGAGTATAAGTATGTTATTACATATTATTTAATTTAGGGTAAAATTCTCCCGGGTTTACCTTCCACGTTAGCAAATTAGAGGGTAACCATTCTAGGGTTAGAACATTCAGGCATTTAAAAAAATGGTACTTGATGTGCATGTACAGTGGTTATCTATTAAAAACCATGTCAATATGTAATCGTGACTTTTTTTTTGTCGAACTCAACCCCCACCCCTCATTTTCTCAGCAGAATTATATAAATCACGGAATTTCTATTTTTAGCCAGAAATTTTTGGAAATACATGAAATCTGCAGAAAGTTCTCAAATTTGGTTCAGAGTACATCCAGGTAACACAGGAAAAAACATCAACGTTAGTATATAGTAGGGCTGCACGATTAATCGATTTAAAATTGTAATCGGATTAATTATTTATGACAAAGTTTTTAAAAATTGTAATAACACTGTACACGTTGTAATAATATAATTAAACCAATTTTCCTCTCGATCATATATTGTGCCTCCAGGCTTCCGTAGGCTTCTCCTTCCTGCGAAAGCGCTCCCCAGTTCCGACACACATGTAAACAAGCATGGCGTTTGAAAAAGAAGGCAAGAATTTTGTTGCTAAAGAGGGAAAGAGCTAGTCAGTCGTGTGGAACCGGTACTAAAGACAGCAGCACGACAAACTTATTTCAACCCCTCGAGAAGAGCCACACGCCGGAGTCGGAGCAGTGTGTTACATTGCTGGCTGCACAAGAAAACCAACTAAAACACCAACAGCAGCTCCGAAGCAGGTAACGTTAGCGGCTTCATTTTCACGTGGTGTCCCATATGGCAAGACAGAGGCCAATTGGAAAAGGATTGCGGATGTAGTAGCATTTCATATAGCAAAACACACGGTCCTGATATATACAGAAGAAAAGACTGCGTTTAAACCAAGAGCCTCGTATGATTTTGTTATTTAGTTACGCAAATAATATTTCATTTTGTTTGCACAAGTGTTTTTTTTCAATGAGCATAAAGCATGCAAATCACATAAATAGTGTTTGTGTTTTTGCCTCAGGGATACATTTTTTCCAAGTTTTATTTCATGAAATGTGAAAGTTTTGCACTTTGTTCTTTGTTCAAGATGAGAGAAAAACCTTTCATTCTCAAAGTGAAGTTTGGTGAAGTTGTCATTTTCATCCCAAATAAGGAAACTTCATCTCTGTTTACAAAGAACATGTTTATTTTCAATTTAAGTTTGAATGTGAGGTTAACACTTTCAGGGATTCAACTTTGTCTGGTTACAGAGATTTTAAAGGTTGTCACTTTACCAAACCCAGTGAGGATTTATATTTCTATTTCTCTTCATTCCCAATAGGGAAATTTATTTGCCATTTTCTAAAATAAAAACAATATTTGAAATTACTTATTCTGTCATGTTTTGTAGTTTTTTACCAAAAAACCCCAAATCGAAAATCATGTTTTCAAAGAAAAAAAAAATTGTGATTTTATTTTTGGGCCAAAATCGCACAGCCCTAGTATATAGTCTGGAAAAAATGGGAACAAGATCAGGAGCGCATCGGTATAGATCATTGATACGCATCGGAGAACATCAGAACACACCATAATGAAATCAGGGGAAACACCGGGCTATCATCAAAATAATATTAGAATATTAACAGTTGAAATCAGTATCAAGATTGAAAACGCACCTTAGAATATTCACCACAGTGCAACAATGGTGGCAATAAAGAAAGCGAGGGGATGAGGTAAGTTTCCAAAAGATCCAGGATTCAAATTACAAATAACCCGATAACTGACTCGACCCAGCCGGTAATAACTCAACCAAACTGTTCACAGTCAATACCCAACACTAATCATTAAATTCGTTAAATATCTAACTATTTATTATAACACACTGCAGGTCATGATGCTATTAGAAAATTATCAACTTAAGATAATTAACAAATTACCTCACAACATTACTATGAATTATTACACTCAATTTATTTTAAAAGCAAAATAATTTCCTTTTTGATTCCTTATACATGATAAGTTTCTATGCAACCAAACCTGAAAAAAAGTTTTAGGACTGGTGATGAAGGTCAAAGTTGTTGTTCACAAAAAACTTACCATGACAGAGGAGTTCCGTCGCGAGCCAACCGGTGTAGTGGGGAGCGAGTTCAGTGAAGAGCTAGCGTTCAGATCCTCCGAGCTAAGATTATCGGAGCCATCACTCAAACCACTGCTGATGGAGCTGCTCTCGTCCCATCTGTAAAGAGAACGGGATAGCGGGAGCGTTTTAATTAACAATTCTGATGGGTGAGCATACAGAAGGTTAAGGTTCCTTTGTTAAATTTCCAGGGATCATAACCCGTATTCGTCACAAATCAGGCATCTCCAGTAACTGACCAGACTGAGAGACGGTCATGCTGAGCACCCAGCTGCTCCTGAAGTGGCATGTGCAGCAGACAGGATGCTGAAGCCCGAGTGCCCTTCCAATTCATTAGTAAGGTACATGCGACACGAACAATCATACGGTAAGAAAGCTTTCATCACATTGAGACGTTGGAAACAGCACTGGCTGTGAAAGGCACTGCTTCCCCACTGTCCTCCTGTCTGTGGGTTGTCAGTCGGTGGGGTGTCTATTTGGTTGAATGAGGACAATCTGGCTGTTGCTAATCAGACTGGCAAGATTTACCCACTGCTCTGCATTCACGCTGCATAATTCCCAAAACCCACATACACGCGCACACCTGCATGCGACAAGAGCCACACACAAGGACACAGAGGCAGCACAGTACTGCAGTAGGAAACACAACATAATCCTAATGTGCTTTTCTTGTCATCATCTAGTCCAGTGGTGCTCAATCCTGCTCCTGGAGAGCTACCTTCCTGAATATGTTCGCTCTAACCCTAATCATGCCCACCTGACCATC
>JAQNCB010000006.1:31964588-32002411 GCA_030068295.1 Euristhmus nudiceps | reverse complement strand
GTTGTGATCGGTGTGTGCGTGTGTGTGTGTGTGTGTGTGTGTGTGTGTGTGTGTGTGTGTGTTGCCTTGCGATGGTCTGGAGAGCTGTTTAGGGTATTGTGACAGTGCCAGTTGAGATAGGCACCAGGCCTTCCCACGGCCCTAGCAGGATTGAACAATTCAGGGAATTGAGTGAGTAGTTGATCCACACACTCCCCCCCAAAAAAAAAAAAAAAATAATAATAATTAATGAATGAATAAATGGCCTGTTTACACTGCGATATTTGAAGGTTGTTAGACTGAAATTGATTCTTTAATAAATTTTTTTGGTCGTTTGTAAATTTTGCATAACTGTTTTTACAGAGCCAAACTTGTACATAGGAAATATTGGTTGATATTCCACCCACCAAGTATGTTTACAGGATTTAGCAGAGGAACTGTAGAGAGGCACTTACAAAAGTCTCTATTAAAAAACATGTGCAGGGTCTAAGAATACCAAAAAGCTGAAAATCCTGCTGGAGGAGAAGAGTTTTTCTTTAGCTGTGTAGATTTAAGTGTTTAGCGAGAAGGTAGAGCTTCAGTCTTTGCTTGGAGACAGATATTGATTCAGCTATTTGAACAGTGGAAGAGTCTTGACACAGGTTTCCTTGTGAGGGAGAATTGGTTTGGTCGAGCCGAAGAGAAAATGCTTTAAAGCAGAGTTTGATTGATGACTTCAGGTGGGTGGGAGTTCATTTTTGCTTTCTGGATTCTGGATCAGTTGTCTGGAATCTTCAGGCATGGGCTGGGGACTGCACAAGCATGCAGGCAGATTCCGCCAGAGAAAAGGACAGACTTTCTAGACTTTCTTTGAAAGAGAAAATATGCCTATCAGTGTCAGGTTAGCAATATAACAGCACCAAGTTTTGCATGTTGTCTCGTGGTTTGATCAGAGATCTCGAGTGAGGTGACAAGATCAGAACATAAGGTAGGCATTTGCATAACTCCGACTCACTGAGATAAACTTCTTGTGGAAGAAACATAATGGCTGTTGAAGATGAGTTATATTTAAAGGTTGTTCATGTAAAAAAATTCATATTTTTAGTGATTGCTCATGTTTTTCTACCTCTGTGAAGAATATCAGGTAGATTTGAGCACAGGAACGTTGTTTTTAAGCATAGAACATTACTAAGAAACACTAAGAAAACAGATGTCATAGTAAAATTGTAGCATTGAAAATGTCATAACATACATATGCTCTTAAATCTTTGCCAGTCACACGATTGTTGCTGTAATCCATCAAATATTTAGATTTTGTTTGTTTTGGGGTTTTTTTGTATTATTTTATCTCATATCTACATGGGGAGGCATCTCCTGGAATTTCTAGCCGTTTGGTCTTGCTAGGGTTTAATTATAAGTAGTAGGACCAGTTCACAAATAACAGAATTAATCAAAACTTCCATGACCATCAGGACCTGAAATGTATTTAGGTGGATATATGTTCGCCATAACGGAAGAGTATTTTTACAGTGTTATTTGCAGCCATGCAGATATCTGCTAACGCGTGGTTATATGTACTCATTGTACAAATTTTTTTGTTTTGTGTTATTCCACTGATAATTGAAATGAAACACCACATGTATCGATAATAAAATAATATATATATGTAAATAACACTGTTTTATTGTATGTGTTCAAAAAAATCAAGAAAAATCATTGATATTTTTGATGTTCTGTGACCTCAGTATATGAGTTCTTGTACAGTGAATCCCCCTGTTCATATGAACATAAAACCACTCAAAAGTGTGGAAACGCAAGTAATTGTGTCCACATTTTCTCTGGTACTGTATATTTTCATATATAAAATATAGAAATGGACATTGATATTTTGTTGGACTCCTTTTTGCCTAAATTATAGCCTGTAGACTCCACTCCACAACATTTATTTTCAGCCACAGTTGAGTTCATTTTTCACCAACATCTTGAATTGATGACAGAAAAATCGAACCACTCCATAAAGTCTTCTCCAGCACATCCCAGAGACTTTCTATAAGGTTAAAGTCAGGACTCTGTGGTGCAAGTTCATGTGGATAAATTATGTCTCATTCTTCCCGAACCACTCTCACACTATTTGAGCCCCAATTATTCTGGAAATAATAAGAAAAATTCTGTTGATGTGATAACCTGGTCACTCAGTACATTCGGATCATCAGCTGACTGCATTTTATTCATTCATTCATTTTCTGAACCACTTAATTCTAATTAGGGTCGTGGGGGGGGCTGGCGCCCACCTCAGCCGACTCTGGGCAAGGGCAAAGTACACCCTGGACAGCTCACCAGGCCATCGCAGGACAGAAAAACACACAAACGGCTGTGCAGCTACTCTTGATGAAAGTCAGCAAAGGTTCTTTTACATCCCTCTCACCACAGACAGTGAGAGACACGGCCAGCCTTTGGTAACCCAGTTAGCTGCACTGGGGGGACAGCAGGGACAACCCGGTGATAGTGGGGCTTGAACCTCCAACTTTGGGATCAGTAATCCAGCACCTTTCCATTGGACCACCACTGCCCTGCTTCACTTTATTTCCTCATAATTTTTCTTCGTCTCAACCTGACCAACTGAAGCATTAACGTCACGGCAATGACGAGCTGCAAACAAGGCAAAGAGCAGTTTAACAAAATATTAAACCACAGAACTAATGTTTTTTTTGGCCAGACAGTGTATATATTCTAGTGCAGAAACCTGGACCCCCAACTATGTGTACAGTGACCTTTTTGAGTTTCGTTTGTCGTATTGTACTTTGGATCCAGATCTCCTCTGTTTCTCTATATGGACAGTCGAGAACTTGAAGAACGTGTTGCAGTGATCTGGCTCATCAGCCCCGACACACTAAGAGTGCAAACTCAGACTTAATAAAGCACTTCAGACAGTGAGAGTGCTGCAAGGGCTGAGGAAATTTGTCTTCATGACCTCTCGTTTCACAAACCCATACCCAAGCCTCAGCTAACTGTGAGTCACTTTCAGGTGAGAAGGCTGATGCTTGAATATGACTCTGCATCTCAGCGACTGCAGAAGATGGCAAGAGGCTTTAGTTTGGGAGTGGAAAGATGTGTTGGCGTGCCAGTCGACATTGTACGGACACGTCAACAGTCTCAGGAGAGGCAGAAGTAACAACCTGTGCACTGAAGCACATGGTTAGCATATTGGAGGAGTTTGAAAAACTTGTTAGTTTCTGTCAGAAGATCGTGATCTTGTACTGCGATCACTTTCATTTTGACAAGCTTAAATGATACTACGATATGCGATAATGCTGATGGATATGGGATGTATAGCATTTACCACTCATACCTGATAAATTAATATGAAATAGTAGTAAAGTAAACCGAACCTAAATTTCAAATGGGAAATTAATTCATTCATTTTCTAAACCGCTTAATCCGAATTAGGGTCACAGGAGCGTTGATGCCCACCTCAGCCGACACTGGGCGAGGGCGGGGTACACCCTGGACAGCTCGCCAGGCCATCACAGGGCCAATCCTCACACAACCATTCACACTCACAACTCACACCAAAGGGAAATTTGGAACAGCCAATTAGCCTACTGTGCATGTTTTGGACTGTGGGAGGAAACCAAAGTACGCAGAGGAAACCCATGCAAGCACGGGGAGAACATGCAAACTCCACACAGATACGCCCAGGCTGGGAATCAAACCCAGGCCTCCTTGCTGTGAGGCGGACGTACATATCCACGAATAGAATAGTGAACAACCATTTCAACAAAAAAAAAAAAAAAGTTACCAGATTATGGTCATAAGTGAAAAACTAAAATGGTAACTTATGTGACAGAAAACTTCCCTAGGTTTTCACCTATGATTAAGGAAGGAAGAAATCAATTCAACGCAACAAGGTGGCATGACATTGCAAAAATAGTTTCTAATAGGAAATCATAATCATCAATGCACTGCAACAACTAAAATGTATCCGGTGATCACAGGATCGCATCCGGTTTAATGCCTAGCCATCCGTGCCGGGAGTCCACGGGAGCCAATTGGCCGAGCTCTCACAGGAGGGTGGAATGGCATATGTAGACTTCCCTGTCACTCACAGCGATCGCCAGCCAATCATGAGCGTCTGAGAGCTCATTCCTACAGATAGCGTCCCCAAATATGCATGGCGCTGCAGTTCGAAAAGAGGCGGGTAGCTAGCATTGCATGTCATGGAGGGGTATGTTCATACTTACACCCCTCCCTGGTCAGTGGTGGTCATGTGATAGGGAAGGCAATACCTGATGGGTGGGAATTGGATACGACTAAATCAGGGAGAAAATGGGGGGAAATAAAAAGCCCTCATCTTTGTGCATAAGTGATGGAACACAATGGGAGCAGAAAAGTGAAAAAACTTGAGATGAGTCCAACTTTAATCAATAAGTACTTAACAACAAATATTTTTCTTGCAAAATAGTTCCTTATCTGTATAAGTACATGTATCTTGGGAAAGATATTTTGTACACAATGTAAATTGCTGATTCTGCACAATAGTAACAATAGAAGAGACTAATATACATAAACAATAAGTAATTGTTTATATATACACTTGGAATCATTTGGTCTTTTCGGGTTGTGAGAAAGTTGTACCCACCTGCAATGTTCAGAATCATAAATCAAGAACCTTTAAATACAGGCTATCTACACAACACGGTAATCCTAACTAGGGTCGCGGGGAGGCTGGCGCCCATCTCAGTTGAAGCTGGGTGAGAGCAGAGTACACCCTGGACAGCTCACCCGGCCATCGCAGGGCAGAAACACGCTGACGGCTATGCAGCTACTCTTGACGAAAATCAGCAATGGTTCTTTTACATCCCTCTTAGCACAGACAGTGAGAGACACAGCCAGCCTTTGGCAACCCAGTTAGGAGCACTGGGGGGACAGCAGGGACAACCGTTGATAGTGGGGCCTGAACCCCCAACCCCCCCCACCCTGGGATTAGTAATCAAGCACCCTACCACCAGGCCACCACCGCCCCGATTATTCATTCATTCATTCATTTTCTAAACCACTTAATCCTAATTAGGGTTGCAGGGAGGCTGGCGCCCATCTCAACTGACTCTGGACGAGAGCGGGGTACACCCTGGACAGCTCCTACCCTGATTATTTCATTTTAAAATCAATTTTATAAATTGGCTTTGAGGGTTACATAGAACGTGCCTCAAACCGAAAACTACCTGAAGCTGAAAAAAAAGAAGCTGTTGACTGACCATCATGCAACTTGTGCTCAAGAGTTTGCAGTGGGAGCCTCTCTTCATAAACATGCCATTAAGAATCTGGCTACAGCATGGTGTTTTATCTGTCAGTGATCACAGGCTGGGACAGTACTGTACTAGACCAAAATGGGAGGATCTTTTATGATATCACACGATAGCCTGCATTCTGATTGGGTAGTCCATTGAAGCCTCGACCCTGTATGTTGTTAGACCCGCCCCTTAGCACCTCTCCCTCTGCAGTGGACGTGCGTGGCTTCTGAGCGTGCTCGCCCGTAGCAGCAGGTGGAGATGACATCATCTGCACTGCAGCAGACTGCAGCACTGAATCTGAACAAAGACATGTCTAAACTGCTACTACGTGCTGCGGCCATGCTGACTGTCTCGCTTCCTTTTTCTGTTATTTTTGTTCTGCTATCTCTCTCTCTCTCTCTCTCTCTCTGCCTATGTCACTCTATACCATGCAGTTTCTTTGCCACTTTCTGCTTTCTGTCTGTCCATACCATCATGTAAGCTAGAGACCACATATTTTTTGTTGGATGTAGTGATCCTCTTGATTTATTTGCAATCCATGCTTCACACACACACACACACACACACACACACACACACACACACACACACACACACACACACACACACACACATCCCCCAAGCCTTGTTGAAAGCCCGATGATGGATGTCAGTGTTTTATCCAAATAGCCTCTCCGTGCATTCACCCACCCACCCAACAACCCGAACGTGCTCATTTTCTTGTCTGTAAGTATTATTAGAGCACAAAAGCAGACGGAGTCACAGACAATAGGTTGACTGAACATCTGAAATGCTTACCGGATGGGTTGTTACGCTATGGCCTCAGCCCATGCCCAGACTAGCAATACATTTCCATCACTGGATTGATTCAGAGCTTAACCATAAGTGATTGTAATTTCCTAGGCAGGTCAGTGGTGCCTTATATGACATTGAAGTCATATAAGCTACTAAGCACATCATCTCCAAGTCACCAGACATGTGGCTTGGATATTGAAACCAAGCGTGCCGAGTGAAGTTAAATATGTGTGTAAAGTTTCCGGTTAAAGACACGGCAAGTGCGACACACTTAGCATCCATTGTGTTTTGCGTTCTTGCTGCCGCTATGTTCATTCACAGGCGTAATGATGGTAACACTGCCAAGAGCCACACGCAGGCATGCTCCTGTCGCCTAGTTACCACTCAGCAGCAGGTTGCCACAGAAACGGGATCCTGGCAGGATGAGAGATGCTAAAGCAGTCTGTACATGCTATGAGATTCTATTACGCACGCTACTGCTCATCCCTGGACACTTGTGTTGCCCTTCTGAGCTGGCAGCCTTACCTGAAATCTGCCGTTGCTAATATAGTGCCACCTCTAACTGTGTGAACAGCAGCCAGTCTGGATCAATGTGCTGTTTTTGACTGAAGATAAGCAGGATTACCTTTTTATAGGACCGAATACACGGATCTATAGCAGTTTAAAATTAATATATGGATACAGTATCTAGGTATATTGCCTTCCAAGTGTGTTTTTTTTTGTATCTGGTTACAGATGGTGTGGTAATAGAAAATGTGATAATGCTCACTAATATTCATTATAAATGTTTAATTCAGTTTGCTAATTAGAGAAATGATGTCAACGTGTTACACTGACACAGTGGTGCAGCAGGTAGTGTTTGTGTCTCACGACTACAAGGAGTGGAGTTTAATACGGAGCTCTTTCCAACATGCATGTTGGGGTTTTTCCAAAGTACTCTCAACAAAAAACACGAGTCACATTCAGATCATCCTTAAAATGCAAGGATCCTGTGTATGAGGATACCTTAGCATGGAAAAAGTTCATCTGAAATTGAATACCACCATGAAATGCACAAAGGGAGATGAAAAATGAAAGGATGAACAGATGAATATTCTAGCACACAGCTGATAGCAACCCTCAAAATGAACATCGAAAGCATGCACATCAATGTAAATCCACGGTAGTGGCACTCCCCTTGATTTTCATGGAATTGTTTTGTGTCAGACACTAATAAATCCTGACGTAAATAAGAAAAATCTTCTATCACACAACCACAGTCTTTCTTACATGTGTGAGTAAAATGCCTGAAAAAGTTTCCGACCTCAATGCCGCACAAACAATTTTCTGACTAAAAATGTGAAAAGATTTTCCCTGAACACCATCTGGACACCAGAGCATTTCATTTTCACCCTGTCAGTCAAAAGTTTTTTCTTTAGCACAATAAACACTCATTACACATTGTATTCTTCGTTATTTATTCAATGAAAGATCAATGTATGGCACCCTTTTTTTCAAATCCATCAAAACAGTCCCCAACCCACTGAAATAATGACCCAAAATAACGTAACGTTCATCACCTATTCAACTGCATGTGTGATGAACATTCACCTCACCGATACATCGTAGAGCACAAATCAACTGCAGCAGTGCATACAGTTTTCAATAGCAATAAATGTACCCAAATATGCCTTGCGGTTTTGTTTTGACTCCTCCGCCAGTTATGGAGAAAAAGGGTTTTGTACCTGCTAATCATCTCATGTCCAGTGTCCGTGATGAACATTCACCCCTCCAAAATCCCCTCCAGTGACGCAACCCGACTCCTCAAAACAGATTCCTCGAAACCCTTTTCCTCAAACTGCATGCCGGTTAATTTATTTATGCAAATAATCAACCAGTAACTTTGACATCAGTAAGACAAGGCATTGTGTCCAGCCATTGTGCTATAGAGTGCGAACGTGACAATGTGCATCCTTCATCAAAAATGTTCATCATTTTTCACGGATCAAAATCCATTTCACAAATCTCTGCTGCAAGAAACTTGAAAACCTTCTCAGGATGGATGGTTGGAGTACTTGTCTGAAGGGGACCTTTGACTTTTTTAACTCCATGAACCACTAAGGGGCGCCACTACCACGGATTTACATTATATATTATCACTTTTTATGGGCATGGAATCAGGAATCAGTTGGGGGTTTGGTGCCTTGCTCAAGGGCACTTCAGCCATGAAGGTAGAGGAAGGGAAGGTGCAGCTCACTACCCCAATACCACACATTTTTTCTGCTGATTCAGGACTCAAACCAGCGACCTTTTGGTCCTAAAGCACTCTTCTAACTATTAGGCTACGATTCCACGCCCCAAAAAAATAAACGCCAAACAGCGCCGGCAGTTCGACCCCATGTAACAGGGGGTACCCAGAGCACCGCTTGAAGAAATCAAGGAGGAAGTAATCGCCTGGCTAAGCTGACGCAGTAACTACAATGCTGAAAAATCCAGCATCCTCTGACCAGCTACCATCAACGCTCCAAAACAGTTAAATGCTGTCACTCTCTCACGTACGCACTCATTCGCTGAACCGCAGAGCCTCCTCCTATGAGGGTCGCTGGAAGGCTGGAGTCGATCTCAGCCGGCACTGGATAAAGACAAGGTGCACTCCGAACAGCTCGACATACTCTCACAGCACATACACATGACGATTCACGACCACATCCACACCTAGCATGCATGTCTTTAGAGTTTGGGAGAAAACCAGAGCACCCGGAGGGAACCCATGCAAGCACTGGAACAGCAAGCAAGCTCCAAACAAAAATGCTGTCACCAAGCCGGGGCATTGAACTCAGAACCTTCATGCTGTGAGGCAGACATACCAATCACTACGCCACCATACCGCCCGTTAAATACTAGCTGCTTTTTTGAGCTACAGCTAATAATGCAACATTGTAAACAAATCATCTCTCACTCATTTACTGAACCACCTAATCCTGGTAGGATCACAGGGAGGCTGAAGCCTATCTCAGCCTATCTCAGCCGAAACTGGGCGAATAGATCCCGAGCATTGCACGGCCAACACACACACACACACACAAACACCCATCCCATGTGTGTGTCTTTGGATTGCAGGAGGAAACCGGAGTTCCAGGAGGGAACCCATGCAACACGAGCAGAACATGCAAACGCCAAGCCCAGGATTCGAATCCAGGACCTACCCAGTACACCACCATGCCACCCCATTCAAAAGATGGCATGGAAATTTTGTGCCAACGCAACCAATTGTTGATCAATCAATCCACCAGAAGCCTGAGGTCACCTGACTAACCTGATTTTTAATTATTTCTTTCTCCTGGTTGTACGTCTTCTCCTTGAGCGCAGAAATCTCTTTCACTAAGTCTTCATTGGCACTCTGAGAACAGAAAACACATTTTTTTTTATCTCAATAGGCAGAAAGACATTAACTAGCAGGACAGTAAAGTTCAAAGGAAACTGGAAGGGAGCATTGCATAAAGCTCTGCAGGTAGGATGTCCCCAGCCAGTGGCATCACAGAGTCAGTAGCATCACAAAGTGTGAAGGTTTATCAGTGGGTGATGAAATCATCCACCCTATTCCCCCCCATCCGCCCCTCTATGACGTCATCAACGTGACAGATATTCAGAGAGACACAATGTCTGGCGTCCCCTATAAGACAGAGGATTACACGAGACATCTTAAAATAAATATGGGGATACATTTTTTTTTGGTGCAACATTACATTCAGTCTGTGCAGTATAAGGCGTTCAGATACGTCAGCATCAGAGATTCGGAAGCTCAGTCCTGCGCTGTCCTGCTCTGTATTCCTCGTGTCCGAGGCAGTGAGGCTCAGTGGATCAGTACCAGGTGGTCTCTTCTCCAGCCCCTCACCGGTGTTAACATACAACCGTTCAAATGAACTTGCATCGGACATTTTCGCATCGGTGGCTCAATACTCTCGCTATGAAAACAACTTTGGCTGGTTTTTAACTGAAGGGAGTTTGCGTTTTATAGCTTACGAGCTTGTGACGTAACAAACGCACACGAATGGTACAACCACTGGGTTGAATAGCGGGATCTATAAACTGGAGAGCTCATCATTCATTCATTCATTCATTTTCTAAATCGATTAATCCTAATAAGGGTTGCGGGGAGCCCGGTGCCCATCTCAGCCGACTCTGGGAGGGGGCAGAGTACACCCTGGACAACTCGCCAGGTCATCGCAGAAACTGGAGAGCTGATTGTGGATAATGATACAGCACCTATGTGAAGCCACCAAGGCGCCATATTGGGACTCCCCAGCAGTGCACAACACATGAACACCGGCAATCTTTTCATTCATTCATTTTTAAAC
Source organism: Euristhmus nudiceps (assembly GCA_030068295.1). Lineage (NCBI taxonomy): Eukaryota > Metazoa > Chordata > Actinopteri > Siluriformes > Plotosidae > Euristhmus > Euristhmus nudiceps. The sequence continues at coordinate 31,992,030 of JAQNCB010000006.1, read as the reverse complement.
CGCTTAATCCTAATTAGGGCTGCGGGGAGCCTGGTGCCCAGCTCAGCCGACTCTGGGAGGGGGCAGAGTACACCCTGGACAGCTCGCCAGGTCATCGCAGAAGCTGGAGAGCTGATTGTGGATAATGAGACAGCGCATATGTGAAGCCACGAAGGCGCCATATTGGGACTCCCCGGCAACATTTTCATTTATTCATTTTCATTAATTCTTTTTTTAAACCGCTTAATCCTAATTATGGCTGCGGGGAACCCGGTGCCCATCTCAACCGACTCAAGGAGGGGGCAGAGTTCACCCTGGACAGCTCGCCAGGCCATCGCAGAAACTGGAGAGCTGATTGTGGATAATAAGACAGCGCCTATGTGAAGCCGCTAAGGCGCCATATTGGGACTCCCCAGCAATGCATAACACATGCACACCAGCTGTCTGATAATCTTTATTAGTATATATATATATAGTTATTTAACATGTATTATGTTATTATTGTTGTTTATTATCGTTGTTGCTCATAACAATAATTATTATTGTTATTATTATAACAATAATGATATATTAATATTGTTATTATTATTATTATTATTATTATTATTATAGCCATTACTTGGACATTACATTATACATTTGCAACCGTCACTTGTATTTATACAAATATTTACACATTTGTGTATAAATAATTTGGTCTCCCCAATAAATCCCCCCAGAAACTGCAGCTCCTCCAAAACTCTGCAGCACGTATCATCACCATTCACCACATCACCCCCATCTTACAAAAACTCCACTGGCTTCCCATAAGACAAAGAATTAATTTCAAAATACTCGTCACCATCAACGCACTTCACAACCTGGCTCCACCATATATATCTGACCTCCTTCACATCGCCACTCCTGCTCGCTCACTGCGCTCCTCTTTCACTCTCCAGCTCTCCGTCCCCCCTGTTCGCCTCGATACCATGGGAAGTAGAGCGTTCAGTCGCTCTGCTCTCCAGCTCTGGAACTCTCTCCCTCCTGATCTCCGAACCATAGATTCTCTGCCACTCTTCAAATCCAGACTCAAAACTCACCTGTTCAGATAATCCTACACTACTTAGTCACCCACACACCTTTACAATAGTGTTTTATTTTGTTGATTCTGTTTTTAATATTTGTGTTTTACTATAGTGTCCTTGGGTGTTTTGAAAGGCGCTTCTAAATAAATTGTATTTTTATTATTTTCTAAAAGAGCAAATTACAGAATACAAGTTCAGATTTTTGGGCAGCATGGTCTGCATGTCCTCAGAGCAAGAACATCCTGAATTTGAGTCCCAGGCTCAGCGAATGCGTTTCTGTGTGGAGTTTCTTACATTGATTGCTACTATTAGTCTAAATGGTTGCTCCAAATCGCTCCTAGGTGCAAGTGTGAATGGTTATGTCTGCGGTTGGTCCTACGACGGACTGGTGAGCTGTTCCAGTTTAAAGTGCCTTCAGCCTCTTTGCGTCCCTGGTAAGAGTAAATGGTTTGTTTGTTCAGTGAGTAATTGAGTGACTTGAAAGTTCAGAATTTTTTCCTACAAAATCCCAAGTCAGATTGATTCATAACTGCGAATTCACATCACAGGACTGTGAAAAGTTACCTTTCTACTTCTGTACCTTCACTCTACACCTTCGTACATCCCATTTTACCATTTTTCAAATCAACTCTTCAAACTTGTGTTTTGCAGCATGTCTACCTTCATATCTCGTCTGTTTCTCTCTAATTTGCTGAACTGAATCCTATGAGGGTGGTGGAGAGGCTGGAGCTTATATCAGCCAACAGGGGGCGAAGGCAGGTTACATCCTGCACAGCCGCCAGTCCATCACAGGGCCAGTGCGCGCACACACACACAACCATTTACACTCACTCCTAGGATCAGTTAGCCTAATGTGCACGTCTTTGGACTGTGGAAGAAAACTGGAGTACCCGGAGGAAACTGATGCAAACAAGGACGTAGCCAGGATGTTTCAAATACCGAGGTCAAACCCCTCCCCTCACCGCCACTATCCCTAGTCCACCCTAAGGTCAAAAATAAACTCATAAGTAAAAACAAATGAAACAAAAACAGATCACTGCTGCTAATGACACTTTTATTTTACTTTTTATTTTTATTTTATTCAGAATGTAATAACTGTTGAACTGTGTGTGTGTGTGTGTGTGTGTGTGTGTATGTGTGTGTATGTGTATATGCGTAGTGTTTGTAAATATTGAACGAATGGAACAGCTGGCCCATAATCCAGAAGTGGGGATCCTGGGCTTCTTTGAAGCGAATTCTCACCACTAACTGTAAAGATACAAATTCTAGTTCCATTATGTTTTCAGTGCCAGTTATCAGGTCTAGCTGCGGCTAATTTTCATTTTGTCCTCTAAAACACCTTCCCTCCTCTTTCACTGTACTTTTGTCGGATGAATAGAGTGGCGCACTGCTGGGCACAACGCCACTCTCTTCCTCAGAGTCATAGACGGGCACTTTCAGCTCACATGACACCCTCATTAGCATAACGACCAATCAGAATGTGATCAGTTTGTTTATTTTGCAGATGTTGTGAAATAAAAACATTTTGTTGAAAAAAATTAATTAATTTAAAAACTATAGGGGCAGTGATGGCCTGGTGGTAAGGTGCTGTATCACCGATCCCAAGGTCGAGGGTTCAAGCCCCACTATCACCGGTTGTCACTGTTGTCCCCCCAGTGCAGCTAACCGGGTTACCAAAGGCCGGCCATGTCTCTCACTGTCTGTAGTGATAGGGATGTAAAAGAACCATTGCTGACTTTAATCAAGAGTAACTGCATAGCCGTCAGCGTGTTTCTGCCCCGCGATGACCTGACGAACTGACGGAGAGACAAAGAGACACAGAGTCCGTCTCCTGTAACAGCATGGCTACATGGTCCTACCCATTACATGGGACATCCCACAACTAGAAGTGGTACATGAAGCTTTGTGAGTCGGGCGTCCCCGGGTGATAGCGTTCCTCTCTGCGAGGTCATCAGAGAGTGTGTAGGTCAATCAGGGGGCGATGCTGTCACTGAGAGGTCGGGTCAATCAGAACATGATGATGCCACAATGAGGAGCCACATCCCTACCCGCACTCTACCTGAAATCTGTTTTGAGAATGTTTTGTTTTATTAAATTGATCTCAAGAGGAGTTTCTGGCTCTGAAATCACTTATTCATTAGCTGATCTGTAAATCCTACTGGGGTCGTGGGGAGGCTGGAGCCTATCTTAGCCAACACCGGGCAAAGGCGGGATACACCTTGAATAGCCCACCAGACTATCGCAGGGCAACACCCACACACATGCACACACAAAACCATTGGCACTCTCACCCCTAGGGGCAATTTGGAACGGCCAATTACCCTAAGATGCATGTGGAAGGAGATCTGAGTGTCAGAAGAAAAAAAATCCATGCAAGCAAGCATAGGGAGAACATGCAAACTCCAGATAGAATCACCCTCGCCGAGTCCGGGACTTGAACCCAGGACTTTCTTGCCATTAGGCAGACATGCTAACTACGACACCACCATCTTCCATTGATCATCGCACTGAAAAGTACTGCTTATAAAATTATTTTCAGTTTCTCACGATGGTCCGGTGAGCTGTTCAGGGGGTGTCCCACCTTGGCACAGTGTTGGATGACATAGGCTCCAGCCTCCCCGTGACCCTAATAGGATTAAGCAGCTTGGTCAACTTGAGTGAGTGAGCTGGACACAGTGACCACGTGACCGTCTGAGCACTGAAAGCACAAGTGGATGACTTCATCAGAGTTGCCTGGGACGGCGCCGTGACGTCTGTGAAGTCACAGAAAGGGAAGCTTAAATATAGGTTGCTCTCGCCTTAAGTCAGTTTGTCAACCGCCAAAAAAAGGAAAAGAAGAAAGTCTAAGCCGAGATGTTTCCAACTAATAAGAGCAAGTTTAAAATCTCCGACTCTACAGAGTATACTGCGGAGTTTGGCAGGAGGCGAGGGACACTTAGAAAAAAGCATTCAAAGGCGATCAACGTTAAACTGAATGCACCTGTAGACTACCCCAGAGTGGCCGTGTTACCCGCATCAGAATTTGCACGGATACAGGATAGTGTGAATCGTGTGAACAAAGAGCAGGAACGTCTCATTGCGGCTGAAAGAGAGCGCGAGGCCCTGCATCAGCGGTCCATTGAAGCTGTACAAGGCTGGACTAACACCATTATTGGTCAACGTAAAAAGAGACTGGAGGCGAAGAAGATCCGAGAGGAAATTGCGGAGGAGAAATTGAAGCAGATCGACATAGAGGAAGCAATGTTTCAAGCGCAGCAAAGAAAGGAAGCGATAGAGAGGGCAAAAGTCATGCAGTTCAACCAGATAGACAGAGTAAAAAAGTTTCATAGTGCCCTGCTGATGACTGAAGTCGTGAAGGAGAGGGAGGCTCAGATCGAGCTGAAGAAAAGGAAAGAAGATGCTGTGAAAGAAATGGATAAAGAGAACCAGGTCATAAGCACACGCAATCTAGAGAAGGCTCTGGAGAAGGAACAGCTGAAAGCCTTGGAGATGAAGAAAAAATGTCTGGCGAATGCCGAGAGTCTGGTGCGTGAGATTAACGAGCATAAGCAGGCTAAAGAGAAGGAGAAAATCGGGAAAAAGAAAGACGCAGAGGATCTCCGGACGTTCCTCGAGCTCTATCATAAGGAACAAGCAGCTCAAATGATGAAGAAGGTAGAAGGGAAGAGAAAGATCATGAATGGCTTTCAGGAACAGTTTGCTGACTTGAAAATCAGCCAAAAGAACCAGGCTGAGAAGCAGAAGCTGGAAGAAGTATGGCTCAGATGTGTTGTGAGGGCGAGAAACCAAACTCTGAAACTCAGGAAAGAAAAAGAGGCCGAGAAGATCCGCGCAGCTCAGAGACGCAGGCAAGTCATCGCTGACAAACTGGCGAGACAGAAGGAGAGAGACAGGGACAGGATCCTCTACCAAGACCAGCTGATCTCCAAGGCGGCTGCAGAGGCCGAGGCCAAGCAGGATGAGCTCCAACGTGAAAAGGATGAGAAGAGGGCGACCATGTTGAGGAGCATCGCCGAACACAGAGAGGTGGTGCAAGCGTGGAAGCAAAAAATGCAAGAGGAGGAAAAGAATTTACCTGTGCTGTTTAACACGAAGCAAATAGTGATGGACTTCAATCAGAAGCAGCAAAGCAAAGCCCAGATAAAGAAGGAGATGGCGAGGACACTAAAAGACACTCAGGTCTATCAGATGGCTGAGAAGCGTGCAAAGGAGCAGCACATGAAGAACCAAGAGCAGGAATCTGAGGCGAGGACAGCAAGGTTCCTCGCAGATGATGAGAATATATTTCAGGATTACGCTCAGAATGTGATCGAGAAAGCCATCGAGGCGAAAAGAACGGGCTCCATTATGGAAAAGGCTAAAACCGAGGGTACCGGCCAAGGAGTTGCTCCTGGCTTTAAGCCTGGCGAACCGTGGCATCAAGTTCAGCTGCCGCCAAAGAATCCACTGCCCGGTTCTCTCTGCTGTAATGCTCAAGACATAAAGCAGCTGAATGAAGATATTGACATTGAGGTGGCTAAATACAAGCTCGGGTTTAGTTGGTAACTCCCGTGAGTAGTATATCCGCTGATGTCCTAGAGGGAGGAAAAACAAACTCCAGACACTTCTACGTCCTGGTCAGTTGTGAGTGAAGCAGAGCCGACCGACGTCGAGGACTCTCACTTATTCCTGTTTCAATACAACATCAATGTACATCCAGGTACAGAGGAGAAGTGCTACACAACACGTGTGACCGCCGTCGCGGAGCTTGGTTGCAGAAGGTGATGCATGGACTATGATTGGCTGTGGGGTGAGAGGACTCTAACGTTTAGACAACAGTTATACATGTTTGGATAAGTGTGACTGTATATGTGTATATAGTCTCCAATTTGTATGTGGAGTCTCTGTCTCCTGATTGCCCCACCACCCAAAAATAAATTCCACCTGGAGACAAATGTTATTTTATCTCATTGACTTAATCGCTGACTCATTTGATAAGTCACTTAATCCTACTCTGGACGCGGTGAGGCTTTAACCTATGTCAGCCAGCACTGGGTGAAAAAATGGGGTAATTTGGAATTTGTTAACCTAATGTGCATGTCTTTGCACTGTGGCAGGAAACCGGAGCACCCAGAGGAAACCCATACAAGCATGGGGAGAACAAGCAAACTCCACACAGAAATAAACACCTAAGCCTGGGACTCAAACCCAGGACCTTCTTGCTGTGGGGGCGGACGTGCCTCATAGCAAGTAAATAAATAAAAGCAATCAAATAAAATAGTAAAAACTAAAATAGTAAAATAAATTGGAGGTTTCCAGACTGTTCGTCTGGAAACCTCCAATTTATTTTACTATATTATTTTCATGTGCAGGTATTTGGTAGGTGGTAGGAAGCCATCTTACTTACGTTACTGCTTAAAGCAGGTGTTCCTAAACCTGGTCCTGAGGCCTGGACTGCAAAGTGGGATTGGTGGCTTCTCTGGGTAAATTCAGGAGTAACTTTGTGATGATAGGAAGAACTTGATTGAGGGTCCAGATAAATCCATTATTTTACCCTGATGGTGTTCAGAAGAGAGTTTCTTATCTGACGGACGTCATCATCTTTGCCAGAGTTTGACGCTGGATGGCCTTAATGCTTCTGAGTGGAGTAATGATTGATTTTATTTTATGTTAATAAGTCACACACACAACAAAAAAACAGTGGAACCTCAAGATACGAAAGCCTCAGTCCACGAAAAATTCCTTTTACGAAATGATATGCAAAGGTTTTTTCGCTTCATTTTACGAAAGAAATATTCAGCATACGAAACGGAACACAATTTCCCATCATGTTCAGTACCATGACCCTGTTTTTCCTCTCCAGTCCAGGTGGTGGCGGTAATACATCGCCAAAAAAAGGAAAAGAAGAAGAATCTGATGTGTTTTAAGTGTAAATAAGTTTAATGTTTCCTGCCATTTATTTTCTGCCATTTTTTATTATTTTCTTTGCCCTCCTCCTCGCTACTCTTACTTTCGGATCGCCTCACTCAAAAGGTAAGATTTTCCTTTTATTTTTTTTTGCATTATGTTCTATTATCTACTTCATTTACAGGTATTAACGGTTAGGTTAAGTATATTGAATGATTCAAATGTATTTGGCTCTTATTTCATTCTGGTTTTACCCTTATAAAATTTAATGTGTTTTTGTAGAGCTTGGAACGAATTAGGCAATTTACATGTAAAATGTGATGCATTGTACGGAAAAATGATACGAAAGCCACTCCAGAACGGATTAATTTCGTATCTTGAAGTACCACTGTATACCGCAGACCACAGCTTATAACCTATAGCTTAACAACATGACACTATATACATGCCCTTCAGTTACCCCTGTGGAAGCCTGACCCCGTTCGATCTCAGAAGTTGAGCAGGGTCTGGCCTGGTTAGTACTTGGATGAGGGACAGGTGCTGTGAAGGGTTTGGGTAAGACCTGGCAACTGTGCTAAAAAAAAAATCTGCCAAGAGAACTCGATGACAGTCATTGACCCTCAATCATGAGGATGGTAACAACAAACTATACACAGCCTAATGATACCAGAATAAGGAACGATAAAATCATAGAGCAACCTTCAGTGTAAGTCATAAGATAAAAACCATACAGGTAAATTTGTTCACATTACTTTACTTATCGGTTTAATAGAAGAGACTGAGGTACATATGATGTTTGTCTTAAAATATAACCATCACATCATTGGTTCGAACCAGCAGGAAAAATGTGTGGCACTGCACCTTCCCTTCCTCCACATCCATGGCTAAAGTGCCCTTGAGCAAGGTGCCCAACCCTCAACTGCTCTCGGGGCACTGCAATGTGTGTGGCAGCCCAATGCTCTGAGTGTGTGTATGTGCTCACATTGGATGGGTTAAATGCAGAGGCAGTAATTTCCCTTACAGGATTAATACAGTATATCAATATATAAATTTTTTAAAATTTCCAAACTGCTTTATCCTACTAATGTCGTGCGTCCGCAGAACAGCTTACCAGTCATTTGAAGGGTCAACACACAGAACCATTCACACTCACATGAAGGGGCAATTTTGAACAGCCAATTAGCCTATTGTGCATGTCTGTGGACTGTGGGAGGAAACGAGGACCTGGAGGAAACCCACACAAGGACGGGAAGAACTCCACAGAGAAACAGCTTGGGACTCTAACCCAGGACCTTCTTGCGGTGAGCGGATGTGCTAACCGGGATGTTACCATGACACCCAAATAAAGAACATACAACAATATTATTTATGAATTGACTTGGCAACAACTTGTGGAGCTTGTGTAATGATTTCAAAGCTGGATTTGCCTGCAGACACCCCAATAAGTTAACACTTACAGACTTCTTAATCACCTTTATAGCTCCAACACTTATGTAGGATGTCAGGGATTGTTAATTCTGATTTCACTCAACAACCTCAAGTTAATCCTCTGTAAGTTAAACTTGACTCATCACATACCCCCGGGAGAAAAGGGGTTGTCAGGGTTGGTAATCCAATATACAGGGATCCTTCCCGTTTCACGGTTAATGGGGGGGAACGACACATGGACACGCGAACCCAAACACGGCACCGAAATGGGGGGCAACAAGGATGACCACACCGGCTTGCCACCTCTCCCCAAGAGCAACTCCAAAATAAAACAAGGTCCAGCCCCTCTCGAGATGGGTTTTATGTTCCTAACCTTACTTGCGGTCGCAAGCTTTGGGCCGTGACCGAAAGAACAAAATCTCAAATACACGTGGCTAAAATGAGCTTCCTTTGCAGGATGGTGGGGTGTTCCCTTAGAGATAGGGTGAGAACTTCGGTCATCCAGGAGGAGCTTGGAAAACCGCTGCTCGTCCATGTTAAGAGGAGCCAGTTGAGGTGGCTTGGGCATCTGACTAAAATGCCTCCCGAACAGGTGTGTGTGTGTGTGGGGGGGGGTGTTTCGGGCATGTCCAACCAGGGAAGGAACCCGGGGCCGACCCAGAACACGCCTGAAGGACTACAGAACAAACTTCTTTTTTCTTCTGCCACACAAAAAAACAAGTAAGCATTTTTTTTAAAACAGCGGTTTAAAAACGGACTAATTTATTTTATACACATTTTTATATTAGTTAAATGTCACCTCATGCTGAAACTAGGCCAATTTATAGAGTAGGACAGTGCAAATAAAACCCAGTGAATGAGGACTGGGTGGTACGGTGGTGCAGTGGTTAGCACGTCCGCCTCAGCAAGAAGGCCTGGGTTCGATTCCCAGCCTGGGTGTTTCTGTGTGGAGTTTGCATGTTCTCACTGTGCTTGAGTGGGTTTCCTCCGGGTACTCTGGTTTCCTCCTACAGTCCAAAAACATGCACAGAAGGCTAATTGGCTGTTCCAAATCTCTCTTAGATGTGAATGCTTATGTGAGTGTTGGCCCTGCGATGGCCTGGTGAGCTGTCCAGGGTGTACCCCACCCTCGGCCAGAGTCGGCTGTGATAAGCGCCAGCTTCCCTGTGACCCTAATTAGGATTAAGTGTTTTAGAAAATGAATGAGGAATGCAGGCAACTATTTTTCGAGACTAACTTTTTTTCCATTGGCAAACCTACAAACAATTTTTACTAATTTTTGCTGAGCAGTCCTTCAAAAAAAAAAAAAGAAAGAAAGAAACACTCACACACACATGATACGACTACATGTGTGTTCAACACGCCATATAATTTACTCAAAAACTTCCAAGACGCGTTTGTTCGACTTTTATTTTGAAATATTGTCTTTTCCGGAAGTGTTGAGGCAGGTTTCATCTCGCTTTGTTGTCATTGTCACTTCTTCATGTCGTCAGCCGAGCAGAAGATATGATAATATAATGTTATTATGATTTGGAAGAATTCACTTTGTTTGGATGATAATATTTAAAATGAGACGCTAGCGAAGTTGTGGGTAAGTAAAGCTGTCCATAAGTAGTTCTGGGGAGTGTGATGTGGCTTAGTTGCCAGCTTCACTTTAGGCAGTGTGTGTTTAATGTGCTGTTTGTTTCTGTAGGATTACATCACACTGTGTATGGTGTGTTTTTACTAAAGAAACAAAATTATATTAATCACACACCGTAGCCCAGATAATCTTAGTAAAATAATCAAATTCATCCCTCGTTAGCAGGAAACATGCTAGCCATATTTAAAACTACTACATCCATTTATCAACAAAGTATAATGACACATATTTATAATATTTAATTTCAGAACGAATATCAATATAAGGTGCTTTAGTAAATGTTATTAACAAATGTGGATTTTTTTAAAAATCTATTTATGTGGTGATGGTGTGTATGTGTGTGTTTATATGTACCTGATTGTTAGCCTCACAGTGTATGTCAATCCATGGGTGATGACGTCACAGGAAGGGACTGCTTGTCATCATTATACAGAGGGACACTGAGTCTTAGCATTGCTAAGTAGTCTCTTTCATTACATGGGACATCACAGTCACTCCCTCAGTTCATTTGCTGAACTGTTTAATCCTGTTCGAGTCGCAAGGAGGCTGGAGCCCATCTCAGCCAACATGTTGTAAAAGCAGGGTACACACCCTGAACAGCCGGCTAGGCCGTCATACCTGCACGACCATTCACACATCACCTAAGGTGGTAGCACACTTCACTGTGACATCACAGAGTCGGTATATATATGTAGGTGGATCAACAGGATCATGTCTGGACTGCGCAGGTCAATGAGTAAGAGATGATGTCACAGAGTGCCTGGTTATGATGTCAACAATAGTCTTCACACTTCAGGGAAGGTTTTCTGATAGATTCTGTCACGTAGCTGTAGGGATTCGTGTTCATTCAGCCTCAAGAGAATTCCTGAGGTAGTGCAGTAGGGTTAAGGAGGAGGCCTTGGGTGCAGTCCGAGCTCTGGTTTATTTCAAAGGCAACCTGCATTGTTGAGGTCAGTGTTGTGTCTGTCGGAGATTTTGATTAACCTCACTTTGTGCACAGATGAATTGAAAGGGGTTACGCTACTTACAGTGTAGGTGCATTCACACAAGAAGCTCAGAGCAACATGTGAGTGGTTTTGCCACTCAACTGTATGTGATATCACCTACTTTACCAGGTCAAATGAAGCAAATAGGAAAGGGTTTCTGGGGAACTTGGCGTTTTGCGGCAGCTGTCAATAACCGATGTCTTTAAGAGCCAATTTTTCGAATAATCACCCAGTAAGGTTTGGGGTGGGAGCGATATCACCCCTTTTAGATTCCAACAACTTTTCAGGTGGGGATATGGTCTGTGGGCTCATCAGAGCCCGAGTTTCTGTAGCGTGAAGCGACTAGGAGTTCAACTCTTCCTGGATGGGACGCTGGTCCACAGGTTACCTTCCCATTTATACTGCTAGATGGACAGAGGCACACTTGCGGATAAGATCTTGCCCAGGCGTCCTAGCATGGTATGGGTCTCACAAAGATTTGAACCCACAACCTCCTGATCATGAGCCCAGCACTCTCACCGCTACGCCACCGGCCGCATGGGGGTAGACGTATTGTAAATGGCTCCCGAGTGGCGCATCAACAAGATATGTAATTATTATCCCAGTAATTTAGCTTAATGCCACCGCAGTCCATGGGAGCTAATTGGCGGAGCTCTCACGGGAGGGTGAGATGGCATATGCTCACTTCCCTGTCACTCACAGCGATTGCCAGCCAATCATGGGCGTCTATGAGCTCATTCGTACGAGGGGAGGATAGTGCTTTCTCTCAGTGTGCTAGACCGCCCCCATATGCATACTGTGGTGGTTGTGTGATAGGAAAGGCAATACATGATGGGTGGGAATTTGGTATGACTAAATTTGGGAGAAAATGGCGGAGGGGGGGACAAAAAGATATACTTTGAAAACAGATAATCGAAAATAACGTTTTCACTTTTCTGCAATTCTTGCCTTCATGGCCCCTCCCTTTAAGAGAGATACTATTTTTATGAAGGGTTTCATAAAAAAAAGTGATCAGAGGGGGTGATGCGTGACTCCAAGGGGGTGATGCTTCACTCCCTTGGAGATTCTTGGAAAAACAGTCTCGTCAACTATGATTGGTTATCGATCAAATCGCTTGGGTAAACTGCACGCCCACTTCATGTTTCTTGAGAAATTTTTGCATCTTGGTGCTCAAGGCAAAAAAAAAAAACCTTTGTTTCCGGTAACATTGCAGAATAATATTGGGTTGGTACAAGTGTTTTTTTTTTGTTTGTTTGTTTTTTTTTCCCCCCCAAAGCGTCTCACACATGCGGAGATGAAGAGTGCGCCCCGCCCACCCCTCTTCTCTCTCAGCACCGCTCAAGTGAATGTTCCCGCTTGAGACTCTTAAAGAAACAGTCTACCTATTGACACTGAGTAACAGTCTGTTATTAAATAACTACTGGATTACAAAAACACATGGAAAAAAAACTTTAGATTCAGCTCAAAAAAAGGTGACTCGGTCGGGTGACCAGAAACAAAGTTTTTTTTTTTTTGGCCCAATCACGACGGGTCTTTTTTTCATGATCGCTTGTCTTTAGTCGCATCCTGTATGATCGTAGCTTTAATGATAGAAACATACAAGGATCATCAGGCTTTACAAATCTGTGTGGACGGATTCTATCACCACCCCATCATGTACAGCACACTCCATCATATGACACGTTCCTTGAGGATTTAACTGAAGCCTTTTATAAAAATAAATAAATGTTCTTTCCTGATGTGTGTGGGCAGAGGCTGGTTGATGAGGCAGAGTGAAGCCCTGGGCTGCTCATGGTACATTTCTTGAGTGATTTCGAGGCCTTGGTTTGAAGATGGCCAGTCAGTTTCGAAGCTACATTTGGGATCCAGTTCTCATCATCTCCCAGATCATTCTGATGCAGTGCATCTACTACAGCTTCCTTGGCCTGTGGTTAGCTGGCGTGGATGGACTTGTGAATACCAACAGATCTCTTGATCAGATATTCAGTTATGAAGTAAGTTTATGAAGCCCAGTGTGCTTTTTTTTTTTAAACTGTCTAGCCTCAATGCTAATGACTTTATATCACCATAATCTGGAAAATAATCCAGAATAGTTTGCCATGATACTGAGAAATGAGAGTATTAATTTATAAAATAAGTTTTAACCAGGTTTGCTTTCACTGTTTGAAATGCTTTAAGCTGTAATTGTTTGCTTTATAAAATGTGTTTTTTTTTTTTTTTTTTTTTTAAAAGGTCCTCGGTTTTTCGACTGCACAAGGAAGACTGTCGATGATGGCGTTTATTCTGAACTCTCTCACATGGTACGTACCCCTTATATGAGATATCTAATCAACAATAATGTTAATAATTCCTGAGGTATTTACTTCATTGACGTCCACCGAGCCTGAGGCGAATAATTATTTAATTATTATCGTAAATACTGCACAAGAACATAAGAAGCAACAGCGTTTTTATCGTTTATTCTGTACATACTCGAGGCATCATTACAGAGGCTGGAAGGAGCAGAGCGAACCTCAGCGCTGAGTCGCTACCAGTGTGTTTTTCTATTTTTAAACATTTTTTTAGCTTCAGTTGCCTCTGTACTACTCAGATATACACACAACTATACTTCATTCAGCCACTCATATGTATAATCACTTAATGCTGCCGGAGTCACGGGGAAGCTGAAGCCTATCTCAGCCAACCATGGAAGAAAGTGGGGTACATCCTGAACAGCCACCAGACACTGCAGGGCCATCACAAACACACACAATCATTCATACCCACACCTAGGCGCTATTTGGAACAGTCAGTCTGCCGAATGTACATGTCTTTGGAATGTCAGAGTAAAACCGGAGTACCCTGAGGAAACCCACCCAAGCACAGGGAGGACATGCAAATTCCACACAGAAACACTGATTACACACATGTATAATGTGTGTGTAAATCCACAGTAGTGCCACCCCCCTAGCGTTTCCTGGAGTCATGGAATTTCATGGAAGTGTTTTGTGTCGAAGACTAATAAATTCTGAGGTAAATAAGAAAAATTTTCGATCACACAACCACAGTCTTTGTTACACGTGTGAGTAAAATGCCTGAAAAAATTTCCGACCTCAATGCCGCAAAAACAATTTTCTGACTAAAAATGTGAAAAGATTTTCCCTGAAAAATGGACACCAGAGCCTTTCATTTTCACCCTGTCAGTCAAAAGCTGTTTCTTTAGTGCAATAAACACTCGTTACACATTGTATTCTTCGTTATTTACTCAATCAAAGGTCAATGTATGGCACCAGTCCCCAACCTGCCGAAATAATGGCCCAAAGTAACGTAACGTTCATCACCAACTGCATGTGTGATGAACGTTCACCTCACCGATACATCGTAGAGCACAAATGAACTGCAACAGCGCATACAGTTTTCAAGAGCAGTAAATGTACCTAAATATCCCTGATGTTTTTGTTTTAATTCCCCAGTCAGTTATGGAGAAAAAGGGTTTTGTACCTGATAATCATATCGTGACCAATGTCCGTGATGAACGTTCACCCCTCCAAAATCCCCTCCAGTGATGCAACCCGACTCCTCAGAACAGATTCCTCGAAATCGTGTTCCTCAAACTGCATGTCAGTTAATTAATTTATGCAAGTAATCAGCCGGTGATGTTTACATTGGCAAGTTAAGGAATTGTGTCCAGCCGGCGTGCTGTAGAGTGTGAACGTGACGACATGCATCCTTCATCAAAAACATTTTTCATCGTTTTTCACAGATCAAAAGCCATTTCAGAAGTCTCCACTGGGAGAAACTTGAAATCTTTTTCAGGATTGATAGATGGAGTACTCGTCTGAAGTAAAGGGGACCTTTTGATTTTTTTTTTTTTTTTTTTTTAACTTCATGAAACGCTAGGGGGCGCCACTACCATGGATTTACATATACGACACGGGAATGGTGCAACCGAATTCTTCTGCAGCCTTGGCAATAAAAGCAGTATTCCAAGTGGATAATTACTGAATCAGCATGCTACTCACTCACAGTCAGTTGGGGAAAGTGATATAATTGTTAATATGCACAGAGCTCACCTGACCTGCCTGTGTAATTGTTAAAATAAACTGGAGCATTCCAATTTGAGTTTAGTATCTTTATGTGTATACACTTAAATTCTTAACGTGTCTTTTTTTTTTTTTTTGGACCACTTCCTGCACCTGCTTGAGTGTCTGGCAAATCTTAAATAAATAAATAAATAAATGATAATTTTAGTGTGCTTCCACTTTTCAAACGGTTGCATGTAGTAGTATCTACTAAATCAATGAATCCTGAAAGAGCAGGCCAATCAGATCACACCATTCCAATGTCGAATATCCGAGTTTATATTGTGCTTCATATGACGGGACCGCGAAGTTAATTCACATTGTTCTTATCTCAAAACCTCTGACCCTTCACAGCTTGACGTAAACAGCATGGTCCTTGTATACTGATCTGTTTGTGTCTGGATCTCTTGTCAGCGCTCTCGGCTTGTGGTTCTTCGTCCGCCGGGGGAAGCAGTGCCTGGACTTCACAGTGACGGTGCATTTTTTCCACATGATCGGCTGCTGGATTTACAACGCACACCTGCCGGCTGCTCTGTCTTGGTGGCTGGTTAATGTGGCCTGCATTGCCTTAATGGCGGTCATTGGCGAGTACCTGTGCATGCGGACAGAGCTGAGGGCCATTCCAGTGAACAGCGGCCCGAAATCCAACCTGTGAGATCTTCCAAAGCAAGCGTTGTACTGTGAGCCGTCTTGAGCCGTGAATAAGCTCGCAGACATGATTTACGTCATCACTTGTGTTGCAAATAGACACTGAAAAATAGAGCTGATTCTTAAATGGAGAATAAATCTGTGCTCTGTGTTTGTTCTACTGAGTAGGTAGTTTTCTATTCAACGAAAATAATGTCTGATTAATTCGAGCAGGTTCATCCTGCAGTTATACAAGCCTTGGCAAATAGTTTGGACTCGCCACGTTTTGAGGATGTTCACCCAGATTTTTTTCCTTTATAGGCTTGGGGTTAGCATATAGTAAATTGTGTGTGTGTGTGTGTGTTGGTGTTCAGGGTGTACCACACCTTCGCCCAGTATTACCTGTGACCCGAACCAGATTAAGCGGCTCAGCAAATGATTGAGAGAGTTACAAATACTGGTGTATCACGTTTCTGTGGAGAGGTTGATAAAAACATGGCATTTATCCTAATAATCATAATAATGAATATTATTAGGCCAAAAAAAAAATACCATTGTTTCCGGTCACCCGACCGACTCCCTTTTATTTTCGCCAACTGTTAAAGTTTTTTTCATGTGTTTCTGTAACCCAGTGGTTATTTAATAACAGACTGTTATTCAGTGTTAATAGGTACACTGTGTCTTTAAGAAACTCAAGCGGGACAGTTCACTTTAGCGGTGCTGAGAGAGAGAGAAGGAGGGGGTGGACGGGGTCTTCATCTCCGCATCTTTGAGCGCCTTTGGGGGGAAAAAAAAGTTTTAGCGACCCAAAATTATTCTGCAATATTACCGGAAACAAAGGTTTTTTTTTTGCCTTATATTGTAATGACTACTGTGCAATCCGATTTTCATTATCAAACCTTTTTATTGCAATATGAAAGGTGTTCCAGAATTTCAGTATACATCTGCACTGCACTAACGACTGAGATCATGATTGCCATCTCCCTTGGTCCTATACCTGACCTGCCACCCCTTATTACAAATGAATGGAGGTTTTTGTGGTTATTTTCTTCATGCACTCATCTTTGTATTAGAACAGCACAAGACAAACACTTCCATCCATCCATCCATTTTCTAAACTGCTTCATCCTAATTAGGGTCGCGGGGAGGTTGTCGCCCATCTCAGCCGACTCTGGGCGAGGGCGGGGTACACCATGGATAGCATTCCATTCCAAACAACCATTCACACACATTCACACCCAAGGGAGATTTGGAACAGCCAATTAGCCTACTGTGCATGTTTTTGGACAGTGTGAGGAAACCCGGAGGAAACCCACGCAAGCACAGGGAGAACATGCAAACTCCACACAAACGCCCAGGCTAGGAATCGAACCCAGGCCTTCTTGCTGTGAGGCAGCTGTGCTAACCACTATGCCACCGTGCCGCCAAGAGACAAACCATAATTTTTCATTTGAATTTTCCGAACCACCTTATCATTTTATTAGGGCTTGAATAGCTGAGCAGTCCATCATAGGACCAACAAACACACCTATGCGGATCAGTGAGAGGAAATCCATTCAAGTACAGAGAAACGATATGAACTGGGCACATGGCCCTGTGGGGCTTCCTGAAAATTGCCCCTACATATAATTATGAGTGTGGTGCCCTGCAGTGGACTGGCAAACTGTGCAGGATGTACCCCAGTGTTGGCTGAAACAACGCGATCCAAGTTACGACTGAAATTTCTCCACTTAATCTGGAAAAGTGTTGCATTTCTTAAAATAATTACATTTTACATTTTTCTTTTTTTTTTTACACAAGGCAAGAACATTAAGGTATGAAATTAGAAATTTGTTAAATTATGTGGAATTACAAAATTGTATTAAAATGATGTTTTATGTTCTATCTTTGACGCCATGCTACTAAATAAAAACAAAAAAGAAAAGCCACCCAAGTGACCGTCCTCTTATTATTCCATCATTTTTGCTAGGGGTTGCAATAACACCTGAATGATGGTGTATCTTGGGTCCGTGGATATTGTAATTTTTTGTACAGGTCTTGTATATGATTGAAAATAAACTTTGCTGTTGTAAGGAATTGTTATCAAGAGTGTCATTTTTATCTCCCACCTCTCGAAAAGCGACAGGAATGGGAGCTGGCTAACTACTGAGTGTGCTAGGCTTAGTTTGGGTGCGAGTGACCTTGACCTACTTTTCAAGGTCACAGAGGTGAAACTGTATATTTAGTTGACAGAAATTCACTTGCTGTGCGCTGAAGCTGAGACTTTCAAACACTCAAAGCCACGGAATAAAGCAAGCCTTCAGTGGCCTTGTCCAAACCAGTGCCTGTCCTCACTAATGACTCCATGCCCGAAGGAACACAAATTCAGACAGTCGTGCTCCAAAACCTGTTGAAAAAAAAAAATTAGCCTGCATGTCTTGGAACTGTGGGAGGAAACCGGAGCATCCGGAGGAATCTCTTTCTAAAGCACAGGGAACTGTGCTAACCAGTAAGCCACCGTGCCACCCACGTGACGCCTTCATTGATGGCAAAAATCTGTGAATTTTTCCCCTAAAATAGTAATTTCACAGTGCGCACTGCTAGCATCAGGTGGTCAAAATGAGGAACTGCAACTTCTAATGGGTTTGCAGATGGTTTGAATTCCATCCAACAGAACTGTACATTCATTCATTTTCTGAACCGCTTAATCCTAATTAGGGTCGCGGGTTGGCTGGCGCCCATCTCAGCCTACTCTGGGTGAGGGTGGGGTACACCATAGCTCGCTAGGCCATTGCAGGGCCAACATACACCTCAGGGAGATTTGGAACAGCCAATCAGCCTACTGTGCATGTTTTTGGACTGTGGGAGGAAACGAATACCTGGAGGAAACCCACGCAAGCACTGGGGGATCATGGAAACTCCATACAAATTCCCGGCTGGGAATCAAGTCTTCTTGCTGTCAGGTGGACGTGTTAACCACTTCGCCACTGTGCCATCCGGAGTAGTGCTTTTTATTACTCAATCATGAATGAAAAAAACTGTAGTGTAGTGGTTAGCCCATCTGTCTTTCAGCAAGAAGGTTAATGGCTTCAATCCCGAGGTTCAGTTTGCAAGTTCTCCCCATGTTTGCGTGGGTTTATCCAGTCTCTCCCACAGTCCACTCCCAAAGATTTATGACATAAATTTATTTTTCTTGGCTTGGCTTCGCAAACGAAGAGGGGCTGTCCACGTAGACAGCAGGCACGCTGTTGGCTGATCAGGCCGATGCGGGACAGGCAGATCCGGTCACAGTGGTTTCACTTGAAGGACCGGTGAACAGTCTTCAGCTCAGTCTTGTCAATGGTGATGTGAGGAGGGCAGTACTCTTTCCGGGGTGCAGGCTGGTGGAGGACTTCCATCTTCTTCAAGCTGACCTCAAGTCCAAAGAGCTGGGCGGCCTCTGCGAAGCAGGATGTGAAGCATTGCAGGGTTCTTTCGGTGTGGGCGATGAGGGCTGCATCATCAGCAAAGAGGAGGTCTAGGATCAACTGCACAGAAGTCTTTGTGTGGGCCTGCAGTCTCCTGAAGTTGAACATATCGCCATCAAGGCGATAGTGGATGTACACAGCGTCGTCCTCGTCAGTGTTTTGAAAGGCCTGCTTGAGCATAATGCTGAAGATGCTGAACAGAGCCGGTGCCAGGACTCAACCCTGTTTCACAGCATTGGCGATGAGGAAGGGTTTAGAAAGGTCGTTGTTTAACCTGATTTGGCCACGCTGGTCTTCATGCAGCTGGATGACCATGTTGAGGAACTTTGGGGGACAGCCGAGGCGCTCCATGATCATCCACAGTCCTTTCATGCTCACTGTGTCGAACACTTTGGTCAGGTCAACAAACATGATGTACAGTCCTCTGTTCTGCTTGTGACACTTCTCTTGGAACTGCCTTAGGACGAACACCATGTCCGTGGTGCCTCTGTTGGCTCTGAAGCCACACTGGGTTTCCGGGAGGTGGTCCTCAGTGATGGTAGGTACCAACATGTTCAGGAGTACACAAGCGAAGATCTTTCCTGTGATGTAGAGTAGGGTTATCCCTCGGTAGTTGAAGCAGTCTGACTTTTCTCCCTTGTTTTTGTACAAGGTGATGATGACTGCTTCGCGGAAGTCACTTGGAAGTTTGCCCTGCTCCCAGCAACAGACAAGGAGTTCATGGAGTTTGCTGTGTAACACAGGTCCTCTATCTTTCCAGATCTCTGGTGGAATGCTGTCAACTCCTGCTGCTTTGCTATTTATCAACTGCTCTATGGCTTTGGTGAGTTCTTCCATAGAGGGTAGTATGCCCAATTCCACTCTAACTGGTTGCTGAGGGATGGGGAGAACTGTTGAGTCCTGGACAACCATGTCAGCGCTGAAGAGGGCCTGGAAGTGCTCAAACCAACGACTGAGGATGGAAGCCCTGTCTGTGAAGAGTGCCTGACCATCCGAACTGTGCAAATGGCTCTGAACTTGATGGGTAGGGCCATACACAGCTTTGAGGGCTTCATAGAATCCTCTGCAGTAGCCAGCATCTGCATATAGCTGAGTTCTCTCTGCAAGGTTAGTCCACCACTCGTTTTGCATCACCTGAAGCTTACACTGGAGGTTGCTGCAAATATGACGGAAGGCAGCTTTCTTCACAGAACAAGACGGCTGAGCTAGGTGGGTCTGGTGGACTGATCTTTTCTTCGCCAGCAGTTCCTGGGTCTCATGGTTGTTCTCGTCAAACCAGTCCTTGTTCTTCTTTGTAGTGAACCCCAGAACAGCTTCAGATGTCTGCAGGATGGCGGTCTTCAGTTGACTACAAAGTGTTTCAGGAGAGGGGGCTTCTGGGCAGTCGTGAACAAGCTTTGACTGCAGGCTTGCCTGGAATTTGGCTTTCACTTCAGCTGACTGAAGATTGTTGAGCTTGAACTTTCTCTTGGTTTGGGTTTGAAGTGCAGCCTGAGTTTGCAGCGCACTAGGCAATGGTCAGTGTGACATTCTGCGCTGGGCATCACTCTGCACATCTTTGAAGTCTCTCTGGCATACAAGGACATAGTCTATAAGATGCCAATGTTTTGACCAAGGATGCAACCAGGTTGTTTTGCGACTGTTCTTTAGCTGGTAGATGGTGTTGGTGATGACGGGATGCTGCTCAGTGCAGGGCTCCAGCAGGAGGCGCCCATTGTCATTGCTGTTGCCAATGCCGTGTCTGCCGAGTACTCCTTTCCAGGTGTCAGCATTTTGACCCACTCTGGCGTTGAGGTCACTGAGGCTTATCACCTTGTCATCAGCAGGGGCGCTTTGTAAATGGCTGTGGAGCTCCGAGTAGAACTTGTCGTTTTACGCAGGCTCAGCTTGGAGAGTCGGAGCATAAACGCTGAAAAGCGTGGCATACTGCTTATTATTCAGAGGGAGGCACATGGATATGATGCGGTCAGAATGACCGGTTGGTAGGTTTTCCAGCTTGGAGGCAATGGGAGGTCTAATCTTGAAGGCAACACCTGAAAGGCACCTTTCTGTTGCAGGTTTCCCTAACCAGAAGAGGGTGTATCTGGCTCCATCCTCCTGGAGGCTGCCTTCTTCTGAGAAGCGGACTTCGCTAAGGGCAATAATGTTACTATCTAGCCTGGACAGTTCGTGTGCGATCAAAGCGGAGAGACGTTCAGGTCGGTTGCTGTCAGCTGCATCGATCATAGTTCTGATGATTCAACATGCAAGCTTTCGTTTTTGCACCCTTGGAGGTGGGTGCATACCTTCGTTGCTTTGGTGGTGTTGTTTGACCGCTTGAGAATATGAGCTACTCGGCATTGTGCTTATGGTTTCTGTACCAGTGATAGTTGGTATACCAAGTCACTTTACTCCCATGCAAGAATCAAACATGTCCACTCAGAGACCTTTTCACTTTTGATTTGGTACTCTTTTAACTCGCATCATTCTCTTACTCACGTTTTCTAAAAAAAATAATACTACACACAAATAAACTACTAATAAGTTACTCATCTCAAATGATCAGTGCTCGGGACAAAGAAGTGTGCTCTTTTAAATACGTGACGTTAAACTCTTATTAGCTGTTCACTTGACTAGGATAAGGCAAAACAAAAACAACATTACTGGCAAATGATATCCATCACAATTTTCCCTAACATTATACTGTATATGAATGAAAGTGCTCAACAACATTAGCGCACACGGTTAGCATGTGAGCTGCGATATTAGCGCTCTTGGTTTAGCCTTTCTAGCTAGCAGGCTAGCCAGTGGGGCTTGTATTAATATGCAAAAGAACAGAAATAACACTGAAAGTGAACTAAAATTCACACAAAATGTTCAGTTACTATGTTTACACATACGACAAAACGGGCTAACAAAATTCGACTCTAACAGACTCACTGCATGGGTCACACATGAGAGATGTATTAGATCATTTAAACATCATTGTTGTTCTTGACTTTCGCCGGGTTTCAGAGCCAATTTTTATTTCTATGTCTGTTACTATAATTTATATGAACAGGGCTTTCCCTTTTGACCAGTTCTGCCGTTTCCCTTTGTTGGCATGGCCCGACATTCAAGCCATTGCTTGAGAGCTAGTACAGAATTCTATGCCACATTATTATACTTTAATTTTGCTCCAGAAACAACATCTTCGGTCAATTTAATGCGATAAAACTCGTGAGAGCTCGCCATTTTGCTGTCTTGTAGTGATCAGCTGTGTATTTGTCCGACTGACTCAGTACATGCGTAGTACATAGTACACAACACACATTTTGATGATGTTGTGTCGATCAGCGCTATGAGGATTATCGCAGGGCTGAAGACCAATTTAACCTACACTAATCCACATGGTCCAGTATCCACAGAAT
The DNA here is from genome assembly GCA_030068295.1 of Euristhmus nudiceps. NCBI lineage: Eukaryota > Metazoa > Chordata > Actinopteri > Siluriformes > Plotosidae > Euristhmus > Euristhmus nudiceps. The sequence goes on along the minus strand of JAQNCB010000006.1, from coordinate 31,969,522 downwards.
TCCTCAAGACAATGTTTAATACATGAATAAGCAATATATATTGGATTTTTTTTTTGTTTGTTTTGAACCAAAGCCAAATCGCGTGAAGTTAACACAAGCTAGCTGAGACTGCAACAGTCAATGCTTGCAGTAATCCTAGACTGTGTTATAACTGAGTAGATGTAGTGAGAGTCAGGAAGACTTACCTCCGAAATAGGCTTGCTGAGTAGTTTTTCACCCCCAGTGCCGCTAACTGGGTTACCAAATGCCGGCCATGTCACTGTCTATGGTGCGAGGCATGTAAAAGAACCATTGCTGATGTTCGGAAAGAGTAGGCTGCAAATCCGTCAGCGTGTTTCTGCCCTGTGATGGCCTGGCGAGCTGTCCAGGGTGTACTCTGCCCTCGCCCGGAGTTCGCTGAGATGGGCGCCAGCCTTCCCCGCGACCCTAATTAGGAATAAGCGGTTTGGAAAATGAATGAATGAGTAGTTTTTCAGTCAGAGGAGTTTTTAATCAATTTCCTCAACGTTTCCTGTGTCTCTTGAACCACTGATTCATTGTTTGCTGAACGAGCCTAATATCCCAGCTCGTAAATCTGGAAATGTTGAAGAAATCAAATAATGGTTTAATCACACTAAAACGCATGCCCACATCAATAATAAATAAATAAACAAATAAAGAATAATTACTTCAATACATATCGGGCAGATTGGCAAGTTGTGATTGTGAATGGTTGGTTGTGTGATGGTCTGGTGAGCTGTTCAGGGTGTACCCCACCCTCGCCCACTAGTACACTAGTCGTAAGCGTTTAAGCGGTTGGGCAAATGCGTATCTTTCTCTCAACCGATATCGAAATCTCGAATGACCTGAACAAGTCCAAACGATTCAGGTGGTCATGTCCCGAAATGATCACGTGGATTTCACAGGCGGGATTTTCACTATGGGTGTCAGAAGAATGGTTCCTCCTGGCCGCCTGGTGGCGCTGATGCTGTTTTTTTGTCTTTATCGAGGGGAGAGGAACTCGTTTGAATATCCGGTTAGAGCGCCGCATTGTGTTTGATTGTGAAGATGCCTAAGTAAGTTGGATTAGTTGTGTTTTTTAATTAAATGATTTGGAATTCATTTCAACGTTTTAGTTCGAATGTTGTGCATTTCTTGGATGAGCGTGTTTTAAATACAGTTTCGTATCTGTGTAACGAGTTAACATTCAGTTTTCAATGAGTTATTGCTAACTGCAGCGGGTTTGTATACATACAAGTGCACATAGCATCCCGTTAGCAAGATGGTTTTGTCTTTATATACTCTATTTATTTGTATTTTTCATTTTAATTGTTTAAATTTAAGGCTTTTTATAAATATATTTGTAAAATAAGAGCTAGTAGGTTAGTATTACTGTTATAACTTCTGCTATCTGTTAGGCTAACTTGGCTAGCTAGCTGTAGGCTAACTTGGCTAGCTAGCTAGCTGTAGGCTAACTTGGCTGGCTGGCTAGCTAGCTGTAGGCTAACTTGGCTGGCTGGCTAGCTAGCTGTAGGCTAACTTGGCTGGCTGGCTAGCTAGATGTAGGCTAACTTGGCTAGCAGGTCTCATGTCTAACATTTACAATTTAAATCCTGAATTTTATCTTTGCAGGTTTTACTGTGACTATTGTGACACGTACTTAACTCACGACTCGGTAGGGTTTTTCTTCTTCTGCTCATTTGTTATTGAATGAAAGTGAGTTAGAGGAATATGTACATGTTATTGTTGACTTTTCAAGCTGCATTATGTGGATGAGAAAGCAGTAACTGGCATTTTTTTTAACAAAGTGTTGCATCCTGTGTTCTGTCAGCCATCAGTAAGGAAAACTCACTGCAGTGGGCGCAAACATAAAGAGAATGTGAAAGACTATTATCAGAAGTGGATGGAGGAGCAGGCGCAGAGCCTGATCGATAAAACAAGTAAATACCTTTTCAGTCTTTTGGTGTGTTAGTTAAGTTTAGCTATGTTGCATTGATCTACAATCTGTATGTTGCTGCATGTCAGGTCTGGGGAAATATTGTTTAATTCCTGATTTGTGTGTATTTCAGCTGCTGCTTTCCAGCAGGGAAAAATTCCACCCACCCCTTTCCCAGGTGCTGGTCCACCAACCGGATCCCTCCTCCCGCACCCCAATATCAGTAAGTCCTATAGTGGCTCTGAAGGCATGTACAGTGATTCTCACTATTGTGCTAGGACCTCTTCTTCTTTTTTTTTTAAGCATCATTATTATAACAAAATAGCAGGAAATAAGTTGTTGTCAGTGAAGGAAAGCCTTCCGTTATTGGTTTACTGTGATGAGAATAGTAAATCCCAAATAACTACAGAAAGCCTGGCATGCTTTTTATATACCAGGTACATTTTGTGCTGTAAGTGTATGCTCTGAAAGCATAATTTAAAAACCACATATCTTTTGCCATCCATAGCTTAAACTCTTCTTATCAAGATTGGCTCTTTGTTTGCTGCTTTTATATCTTTATAGCTAATGTTCTGAGTCATTTCAGTATGTCTATCAAGAGTAAATAATTTTAAAGTGGAACGCGGATTAGCATCTGTATGTTTGCTAAACTGTCTGTACAGAAGGAACAAAAAGGAATTGTGCAAACACCCCCACCCCCCATGTCATGGTGTGGACTTTTTGCTTCCTGACCAAGTGTTATGTTTTTAAACCTGGAACACACCAAGGTGACATCGAGCACGATCAACATTGGAAGGCCCACTGGTGCATCGCCTCATGTTGACTGTGCAAAAAGAAACTAAAATGAATTTATATCGGCAACAGTTAAATCTTTGGATGTAAATTCCGATAAAGCTTTCGATCAACTTCATTAATAGAGAATCCTTAAAACCGAACAAGTGTCCGGGTGTGTAAATGAGCCTCAGGTTTAAAGTTTATTTGTTATTTACGTGTAAATGGTGACGAAGAATAGCAGTGACGATTTACTGCTTATAAACCTTGTATTTAAAAATCGATTTCATGGAAATTCTGGTTTCACCTATTATTCTTGTTGTTACGATGGCTGTAGTAGTTATTTTAATTTTTTTTTTTTTTGTCATTTTCTCACTCGCTGTGTAATCGATTTCAGTTAAACTTGGTTAGTACAGAATGTCATGTGGATTATTACCTTGGAGCTGGGAATTTTCATATGCCCTCATCATATGACCTTTGCTTCAGGGCGATGCAGCCGTTTGATGTTTGACCGTGGAGAGAATTGGGTCAGCAGGTCCAAATTATTTGAATTACTGCTCCTATACTTTTATTTGGGTCTCTATGGGAAGTTTCATGAACTGGTTTGGGGGTGGATTTTATTTTTGCTGATCCACATGACCTTTAATTTTCATGTTGGTTCATTTAAGATGTCTCTGTTCATAACCTGTAAATGGCATTAATTAAAGCCGTTGTTACTACTGGCGATGAATAGAAAGTCATATGATCTTTTGATATTTTTGAGTATCTTTTTCTTTGCTGGTGAGGGTGCAAACCTTGCTTTTCATTCCTACATCCATTTGGAGAAGCTCTGGACTAAAATATCTTTCGAAATTGTATTTTTACTTTTTCCTTAAAGCTCTGTTTTTATTAGCTGAGTGCATGTTTTCTTTCTGTTGGTTCGTGGTTGCTGGACAGTTGGTAAATACCATTTTTCTGTAAGTTTTAACACTGGGACTGTTAAAACAAATGTTAGTTTTGAACACTAGCCAAACCTGTTTCTGGGTGCCGCCGTGCCGTGGATTCAGAGTTCCGGCTGTGAAGAAAGTGCTGTTTTCCAAGTTCTCATAAATAAAGCTGCCTAAAAATAATGATGCCCTGAAACTGTTGTTGTTGTTACTACAGAAAATGGGCTAGCCTGTGCAGTGGGAGCATGAAACCAAAGGACACCCTGCATACCGTTTTTTTAAGATATGTCGAACAGATCTTTCGTCTTCTCTGTTTACGCCGCCGGATAAGTGCGGGAGCAGGATAACACCTGAATACTTGAATATTAAGTGGCATTCCAGTGCGGTGTGAATCAGTGATTGATGACCCTAATAAATATTCAAACCAAAGTCTAGTCTGGGTCTAGCATTGTGTTTTTGCCTGTGAAAAGTTTTTACTAAAGTGGCACTATTAATCTGAGTGTGTGTTTATTGGGTTGTAGGTGGACCACCCAGGCCAGGGATGTTACCAGCTCCTCCAATGGGTGGACCGCCAATGATGCCCATGATGGGTCCTCCCCCACATGGCATGATGCCTGGTGGGCCAGGTAGGGTATTGAGTCCCTCCCTCTCCACAACCCCTCCCCCCAAACCAATTCTAAATTCTACTCTGTACATAGATGTCTTGCCCGGTTTTTTTTTTTTTTTTTTTAAATGTGTAATAAAGGAATCAGTTGAAATATCCATGGTGACCAACTTTGCAATGTCTTTGTTTTCTGCAGGCCCAGGTATGCGTCCTCCTATGGGTGGGCATATGCAAATGATGCCAGGACCCCACATGATGCGACCTCCTGCTCGGCCAATGATGGTGCCTGTGCGACCTGGAATGGCACGGCCGGATCGATAAGAAATATTGTGCCGTCATCACGTCTCTCTTTTAAACAAAGACTCCACCTGCTGTGTACATCAGCTTTGGCTTTGGGTTCAATGGTTTCGGAAAAATTTTTAAACAAGGCCTTTTTTTTTTTTTTTTTTTTTTTTTTTTTTTTTTTTTTTTTTTTTGCCCCATGCCTAATTGTTGATATTTGTTAAGATCCAATGTAGTATTGTTTTTTTGTTTTTTTTTTTTGTGTGTGTTGGAACCTTTTTTTAGGACTGTTTTCACAATAATAAAACAAAAAAATCTCAGCTGTGCTTCTGGTAATTTTGAATTGAGAAGAAAAGTGTCAGACATCAGTCAATAAGTTCAAACCCCCACCCCCCATTTAACGCTCGTTGTCTTACTATTGTGTTTTCTATTTGAT